>NW_004624751.1:28610758-28640128 GCF_000247695.1 Heterocephalus glaber
TTTGTTTCTTTTCTTTAACTGCTTGTAGTTCTTCTTTTGGGTTTCTGGGATATTGACTATTATATGTCTAGGTGTAGATTTTTTTTGATCATGGCTAGTTGGAGTTCTATATGCCTCACTTATCTGTATGTCCAATTCTCTACCTCTGCCTGGGTAGTTTTCTACTATTACTTCTGTGAACATGTTTTTTTTATGTCATTTGTACTTTTTCCTGCTTTTTTTGTGGATTCCTATCAGTTTTATGTTCTTCTTTGTATCATCTAGCAGCTACTGGATGATTTCTCATGGTCCCTTACTATTTTAAAGAAATCTCTGTTTTCATGATCACTAACCTCAATCCTGTCTTCTATATGTGATATTCTATCTTCACATTCACTCAGTCTGCTGTGAATACTTTCATTGGAGTTTTTAATCTCCTGGATATCTGTTTGAATCTGTTTCATGGATTCCATTTCTTTCCTATTTTGGGCAATCATAGTTTCCATTTCTTTCTTATGCTGGACATTCATGGCTTCCAGCATGTTTCTGAGCTCATCTGGCTTTTTTTTTTTTAATCTTTTTCTCTTCTAGAGCCTCTAGTCATGCCTTTCACTCTGCCTACCATCTCTGTAGTTATGTGGGAAATTATATCTGTTTTGAATTTTTCTAGAGCCTCATTTATCTGTTTTGTTACTTCCTGTGCTATCAGTTCAGGGTGTCCAAGTCATTGATCATCATATTTTTCCACCTCTTTTCTCCTAGAATTTGCCTTTGGTGAGCTGAAAGTCTGGGTTTTTGTCCTGCTGAGGTGTCTTCTAATTTTTAATTGTGTTGTTGGTACTGTTTTTTGCTTTAACTCTCGGGCTGATACTTCAATATTTCTTATTGTGAGCATTTTTATTACTAGTGTTTAGAGCCCGTATGGAATGATTGTCTCTCAGAGATATCTTCCAGGTATTGTTGGACTTTTTAGGCTTTGAGTCTGTAATGACTCTTAGGCAATCTCATTTTCAGTATACCAGGGAGGACAACTGATTAGATCAAACATGACACCTTAGCCCAGTTGACACAATCAGCATCAAACACAGCTTAGAAAATGTCAATTTGTGGTAGCAGTTAATCTGTCACCTTTAACCTTGTGAGCTAGATCAAAATCTAGGGCCAGTCCCAAATATGTTTATAGTAGGTAAACCCTTCAGTATGGCAGATTTACCCTTTGAGATAAGGATTTAGAAGGGTTTGGGGAGGGAGGGATAAAGAGATAGAAGGAGAGGGAAAGGTTAGAGGTGAGGCTAGAGGACACAGGAGGATCACACAAATTGTGGGAATCTGTTGAAGACAGGAGGAAAAGACAGAGTGAAAGAACAGGGACAAGTACAGAACAGCCTGACAAAAATAAGGAAGCTAGAAATTGTATTCACCTTCTTATAATAGTGACAGTCTAGAGGAAACAGAGAGAGAAACAATTCAGAATGGAACAGGAACAGGAACAAAGAGGGAGAGAAATATAGAGCTAGAAAGGATAGACAGAGAGAAAAAGAAAAGAAAAAAGAAACACACACACACACACATATATATCTCAAAACAAACAAACAAAAAAGGTCTTCCTCAGGATATCAGGATATGTCTCTGCTGTCCTGATGGACAATACGGGCAGAAGTGTGTGGGTCTAAGTCAATAAGTCTCAGCAAGCCAGCTGTAGTCTACTGAGATTCAGGCTGTTTTCTGGCTGCAAGGTCCAAGTTGAGGTCTCTGACCTCCTGCAGGATTAAACTCTCCAAGTTTCTACTGCAGGTTCCAGCTTTCCTCCCCGCTATGTGAGTTCCGGTTTCTATGGGATGTGCTGATCCCACCAACTTACCAACCACAATGGTCCATTGTGCTTGTATTGAAGAGATTTTCTTCACTTTCCCAGTGGGTTTCAATTTTCATTGAGGAGCATCAGAGAGGCCCTCTCTGTTGTTCATTTCTGCTCTATCTTCTGGGGCTCATAACCATGGCCTTTATGCTCCCCCTGGCACCTCTGCTGTGCAGATTCAGATACTGTTTGGCCCCCATGAGTTGTGGTCCAGCTTGGCGGCTGCTGGTGTCCCTAATCTTTCTTTCTTAAACCATACTCATAATTCATTTTCTGATTTTATTGCAATATAATAAAGCCACAACTTAAAAATAATATACAAAGCAAATGTGATTGCAGAAAATACTTCTAGGTTTCTGTTATTTTCTACATTTTGCAGTTGTCTTTTCCCCATTCAATTTGATAAGATTTTAACTACTTACTTTTTATTAAGCTCTATAATTTTACTTCAATGAAAAAATACAAGGAATGTCTTATTAAATTACATTATTTCAACAAGTACAACTGCTAAACAAATTTAAGATCAAACAACTGAGCTTTTTTTTAAGACTAAGAAAAATTTATTGAGAGAAACAAAGCTTCTGTCTAAGAAGGAGGACTGGAAAGTGAGTTGCCCACCCACCCCACTCTACAAAGATGTTTTATACAAGAAAGCCATGTGACAAGGCGGGTACAAAGTGGGACAAAACTATAAGACCCAATGGAAATTTTCAAGGTGGGCATGAGGTGTGACAAAACCATGACCAACCAGTAAGATTACAAATACAGTCACCCACGTAACATTGATTAAATAGGGATCAAATGGGAAAATAAGTCACATACAAGGAATTTTCTATTTAGAATATCAATCACTGCTACTTATCCCTAGGGGAAGTAGCGCTCCTCTTTTTATAATGCTAACCATTGAAATTGTTCTCCATGTTGGCTCCTTGCTGTGTTGGCTCTTGGAGGGCTGGTGCCTTAAGGGAGGCCCTAACTGTCTACAAGATATCTATTTAAATTACCTATCTGCAATATTCCCCCCTCTGAAGAAGTCCCCCTAACTGCTGTGAGAGGGCAAAGGGCAAAGACCAGTCTGTCTACTTCTGGGTGAAGAGGGTCATAGTTGTGATCAGCAGTCAGAGTTACTCTACAGAGGGTCTATCTGTAGGCCTTCCATAGGCACCAGGCCTTGTCCTCTTGGGTAGCCTTATAGCTTTAAGTCTGCAGGAGACAAAAGCCAAAGAAACAGTTAAGAATACATGGGCTAAATAATAAGGTCAGCAGGATTGCTAGGAATATACCAAACAAGGGTTTTAACAGGGAGGAACTAGTAATAGCCTCCCTCAAAGAGGATAAGGAGGAGGCCCAGGGGACTTCATAATCCAACATAGAAGTTGTATTGCATAGTTTAACAGTTATGAACTGTTTACAAGTTTGATCTGGTGAATCCCAGTAAAAGAAGTCTAGCACATTTGTCATTTGTTCCATTTGTATGACTGTTTGGAGTTTGGCAGCCTCTAGGCAAGAGTAAACAAAACTTTTAAGAAATTAGAGCATGAAAATCTAAGCATGAGCACACTAGAATGGAAGGGCAGGTTGGGGAGAAAGTCACACTTAGAAATAGAAATAGTGATTTTAACCTGCTGGCTCTTAGATGCTTTCACTGATAAAGGTTATATACATATAAGTCTGATACTTTGTCATAAATCTCTCTAGTTTTAACTATAAGAAGATAAGAGACAATTTGAGGAACAAATCTTGCTTAAGAAATTTAAAACTCTAGCTGAGCTCTTATAGATTTTACCACAGTTTTTTCCTAATGATCCATAACTGTGGTCAGCTACTGGTATAGCTAGAAGCTGCCAGAAGGGGTCAGTGACTGGAGCCCCTTTTTATATCTAGCTTTATTTCTATGGCATTATTTTATACCTCTTTGGGTCATTGTTTTCTGCTGGGTGTTTAAGACCAAATTAAAATGAGACCTGTGTCAATCAGTATGAATCTCTTGCTATCTATCAAGGTCAGTTAAGTCTCCTCAGGCATTACTTTGGAATCAAGAATACAGCCTTTTAGCTCTGTTAGGGTCAGCCATCAGGATGGGTCATGGCCTTGCTTGACCATGTTGCTTTCAGTGAAAGCATGGGAGATTTTTCCTTCTGTGTGACCTTCCTTTGGCAAACAGTACATTTGTCCTCTGGTGCCCAGCAATCTCCCTGCTCAGGAGGTTGAGTGACTTACCAAAAATGTAGGATCCTGTAGGAAAGTTTCCTTTGTGTCCTGGATCTTTGTTGACCTTGAGGGGCCAGGGCCAAAATATTGGCTGTCCTCATAGCCCAGTTAGTTTTGGTCTCCAAACTTTAGTTGTTGAACACCCAGAAGAGAAGATCAGTGACATAAGTATTTCAGTAGGAGGAGTGAGTTTAACTATTACAATAGTCAAAACATCAAGCATCTCAAACAACTGAACTTTCACAAGCAGCAGCTCAGCTGTAAGGAGAAAAAAGGAACTAGAAATTTAGAAAGTCATCTAGAATTGTCCCTGTCCCTGTCCCTGGAACACCAGCCCCTGTGTTTGATTAGAAGAAAACTGTATGGAAATTAATTTACAGAGTTTTTATGACAACAGGAGATGGATGGTGTATAGGGTATAAGTTGTATACAGCTCCAGGATTGGACTGTTTATACCTACATTCAGGCACTTGCATGACCTATGTAACTATGCAGGAATTGCAATACTAAATCTATCTCAATTTTCTGTAATGACAAACTTGCCATTTAGAAGTATGATTATCCTGAGACTTTTTGGTTGGTTATATATAGTAATTATATATTTTTTAATGTGACAGGGAGCTTGAAGGAAAACATAATGTAAGAATGCAAATATTTTTAACAGCTCCTGGTAAAGGAGTTCTCCATCTGATAGGGGTGAAAACAGTATCTCCTACATACCAACTACATTGAATCCAATAATACACAAACGATATTCCTTGGACCATTAGCATTAACAGTGTGGGAGAACTTGGTAGAAAGAAAATATCTTAGATGCACCCAGACCTACTGGAGCTCCGGGTAGCAATTACCCAAGTTTCAGAGCGCTCTTGAGAGGACCTCAGGCAGTACCTCCAGGGCTCTGAAACTATGTAGCAGCCACACAACAGGATCTTGTGCTTTTGTGCGTTCTACACAGAATTTCCTTGTCCTCTCCCTCTCCAAACTTGTTTCTCCAGTTTACCAGTTCATTGACAGCAACCCTCAAACCCGAGCCAACATGAATCTATTACAGCAATGCTGCTTCTATATTGGTTGGTAGTCTGGATTCTAGCACATTACCATTTTAGTAACAAGTTCCTTTGTTTTCTACAATTTGTTCCATTGCAATTAACTTTGGGAAACTGATTTTTAAACAGAAAAACAAAAAATAGGAAGAAAATAGACACTCCTAAAGGACAGTAAAGGACTAACCTGTTGTTTACATTTCAATATTCAAATATGAATACTGAACACTGACTATGCATCTAGCACAATGGCATTCATTATCTGTAATAAGACTTTTCTCTTATTTTGATGTTTTAAGACAGGGTCTTGCTATGTAGTCTAGACTGGGCTTAAACTTGAAATCTTCCTGCCTCAGCCTCCTGAGTGTTGAAATTACAGGTGTGTGCTACCATTCGCAGCAGTAATAGAACATTTAAATTTTTATTTAATTTTTTTATCTTACACTTACAATGGACACCATTGCATATTTAGCATTACATATTTTACACAATTTTTACTGAGACAAGTTGCACACAAATGTAGATAATGTAGTAAAATTTACTAAGTGTGATACTATTTTTTTAAATAACAAATTTTTGTTTCAAAAATTAATGTTTTCATATTTGTAGTCATTATCAATTGCTAGAATTATTTTTAAATGTACCTTAACTTATTTGAGTTATTTAAAATTTATTCTTAAGTATTATCATTCTTTTTACAGTTGTTCTTCATATAATAATTTTCATACATTCAAAAAATATGTGACCCACTACACTTATCATTTTATCTCTTTCTGTGTTGTAGGTTTTTATCCATTAGTTTTAAAATATTTGTCAGTGAAACATAAGGTACTAAATATGAATATATATTTTTAAAATAAGGATACTTCGTTGAATGGGTTTTCCTGGTTATTGTCAAATTGTGTAAGCATGACTCAGTTATTTTAAAAATTGAAACAAAACAGTTTATACTTCATTATTTCACAAAGGTATGCCTATTTTATGACAACTACACCTTTATTATTGGCATAATAGAAAAAAGCTCTTGTGAAAAATGAGAAGAAATTAAGCTGGCAGTTTAGAATGGGGAATGACACTTAAAGTGAGCTCTGTGATTCATGTAGAATAATCTATCCTTCTAACATATTCAGCAGCTAATTATAATGCTCCTCTAAATCAGTCTGTTTCATAATCATATTTTTAAAAGACTACTCTTCAAAAGCTAAATATAACTCTAGACGCCTCAAAATTAGAGTGTTTCCAGGAAAATGGTGACTTTAAAGAAATATTCTAGTTGTCAAATTTGGACTGTTTCAACCAGAGAAGTGGTAGTATTCATTGAGTTAAGAATTTATTCTACAATAAATAACAGTTAAAGTTCTGAGCAAACTCTCAACTACTCCTAATTGTGAAGACCTTGTGCTTTTTTGCCTGACTGATGCTTTACTATTTGTGTTAACAGTTATATACTTAACTGTGGTCCAGTTCTGTGATAAAGTAACATATGTGTATTTCTCTTTAAAATAACTTTACACCTAGATGACTTAGTTTTGCACTTTAGATTTCTAGAAGAACTTGCTTCATTAGTTTTTTACCTGTTACGGTATAAAAAGTAAAATACCTCGGGCTATATGTTTTCAACACTTTGACCTGAGTTGCTTCTAAAGTCCCCCTAATCTTTTCTGGATATTGATACTTTATGGAAATAAGTATAGAAATTACAACTCTAGGTTAATACATACTCAAATGTAACTTATTACCCAACTTAAGTCTTATTCTGGTCCTTTGGTAACACTTTCATCTTGAATATACATGCATTAATTGTCCTTTTTCTTTAAACTAGCAATTGGAGAAGGAGTGGAAAAAAGCCAAAGAAAATATAGGTATTCTAGAACCTAACAAATTAACATAAGTTAACATTCTGCTAGCCATCTTAAATTGGGGACAATAAATAACGGCCCAGGAATACCTCTGAACTCAAACTTTATGTTTGGGTGTTATAGTATACAACATCATTCACTATTCGGTGCTAAACCATGCATTCAGTTGTTTCCATTTATATTGCATCAAAGCAGTTGAAATCCAATTGAAAAGTTTCTTTAGACAGCCATTGTGTGGGAACATGATGTCAATATTAATAAAGGCTGAATTTCCCCTTGGCTCACTTCTTACAGATAAGCTTTTCAATAATACACTGCTTTCACCAAAGGTCTGATGGGACTGGGAATAGTAAAAAACACTAATAAAAGAATGGTGAATGTTTTTATATTAAATTTCCCCACAGGCAAACTGAAAAGCCTACTTAGAGAACGCCAATCAACATGGCACTTATTAAATGTAACAAGAGTCCTGTTACAACAGATCTTTAAAGCCCTAAAAATGAATTAGGAAATAGAGACAAAAGACAATTGCAAATTCATTTTTAAGTGCAAACTCTGGACATTTCACCTGATATGTACTAAAATGATCCTGGCTTATTTGATCTTCAAAAAATATCCATTCATGGGAGCACACGATTTTTAAATTTTTTTCCTTTTCTTAAAGAGGGAATCCTCTTTTACCTAAAATAGTTTCAGGCATTTGTCTTATGAAGTTACCCAAAAGAAATGAAAGACTGACACAGGGATTTAGTTACAGTCTATGTATTTTCTAAAATTATTTTTTAAAAAAAGTAATGTTACACAAGATCATTGACTAAAACAATACCCAGATAAATTAGAGAAAAAGGGGCAGTTGTTAAAATTAATTAATATGAGCCTAGCAAGATGTATCACAATTTAGAATAAAAAATAAACACTTGAGGCTTTTGAATAGTACATCAACATTAACAACTCGTGGTTTGTCTGCAGTTCAAACCTTGGCCAAGCTTCACTTTCATCTGAAGTTAAGCAATTTCAGGGTGGTGACAAATATATTAAATCTGCCCATCTTTGAGAACTTGAACCCCAGGCTGAGAATCTGACTTGGGTTTAGTAATAAAAATAAATTCAATACCTAAACATTGGTTATTTCTCATGGACGCAGGAGAATATGAGAGACAGTCATTGCGACCTCAGGATAAAACATAATGGCTCAGAAGCAAATCTTTAAAGTATGAATTGAATAATTCTGCTAAATATCATATGAAAATCCAGAACATCCCACAAAAATAGTTCTATAAAGTTTAATTAAATTTCTCAGTGTCTAGAGAAATAACAACTTTTTCTAACTTTTGAAGTGGGCATTATATATAGTAAGAAATTCAGAATGATGTAAATGACATAGATTTCCTTTTAATTCAACAAAAAAAAAATAACTTTAAACCATGCATTTAATACTATGTGCTTGTATAGATATGTTCAAAATATTTACATTTTTAAAGAAAATTAATTGAATCTTTCAAATACACTTAGTTATCCAACTTACTTGGCTTTTTAATAAAAATTAAAATTTAGTTAAAACTTACAGAGATGTTAGACTCTTCCAGTGTGCATTTGCATATTGAGATAAAGCTACCTTCTTCTCTCAGTGTTTGAATAGCTTCATTTTTTCATTCCATCCCAGAATCTTGTATTACAATTGCAGTTTGTCAAGATACAAAAATTGTTCACCATAAAGAATATTCTAATTTTTTGTATTGTTATTTACTTTCTTCTTCTCAAATTCCATTTAAATCCTCAGAGTGGAGAGGATTTTAAAATGGAGGGATCAATTTTTGGATATGGGATATGAATTAGTTCTATATTTTTTCCTGATGCCTTAATGAGAATACTGTACAACATATTCATTTTTAAATATAGTAAGGTTACTTTTTTGCAAATGTCTTACATTCATTTATATTTTACTTTTTGGTACAACTTTATGTCAATTCAGTTTTATATCTTTATATTGATCACTAATAAGAATCTGTTGTAAATGTTGAGCTTTTTATCTGGTCTGTTGGGATTTAATTTTACTGTGGACTTATTACAATCAATGAATAATTCTGTTAATTGTAAAATACTATAAAAGCAATTCCTATGTAACCCTCTTGGTATCTTATCTCTGGTACCTGTTATCAGGCCTTATGCATTTTAGATCATTAGATAAACTTTTTCTTGGTAATATTAATATTGATAACAATATTTCTTTTTCCTAAAGAGCATGGTGATCCATAACCTATAATCATCATGTATCAGATTTTCATTATATATATACTTATAAAAGCAATTATATAATACTATGAACCTCATACTCCAGTTTTGAACTCTTTGATTTTTGTTAAAATAAATTGAGTTCAATAAGCCTTCATCTCATTATCAAAACCAACTGCACATTAGAACACTTTGTCCTTTGATTGCAAAATAGCACACCATTCTTATTGTTATTCTTCAGGATTTTTTTTCAGTACGGAGGATTAAATCCAGAAGCATTCTTTCACTGAGCTACATCCCCAACCTTTTCATTTGCTATTAGTATTGATAATTTTATTTCGAGACAGGGTCTCCTTATGTTGCTCAGGCTGGCCTTGAACTTCCAATTCTTTGAGCTCAGCCTCCTAAGTAGATAGGATTACAGATGAGTGTCATCTTCAGTGTCTGGTATAGTTTGGATAGATTGGTTTTGCCAAGTGAAATAGGAACCAGTTATTTAAGGATGAGTTAAACTAAAAATCAGATGAACACAACTAAAAAATTAAATTTAAATTAAAAACTTTCTCTAGGTTTTCCTCCTCCTTTTTTATCTAAATGAAATATCACCAAAGTTTCTGCTTCCTGTGTATGGAGAAGCATTTTAGAAGGATATGTAATCATATACAAGCCCCTACAGCATCAACTCTTATTGGTTTGTTAAACAGTTTTAGTTACTTTTCTCTCTTTGCTGAGACAAAATAGCAGACACCTAAAGTTAAAGGGGGAAAGGTTTATCTAGCTTACAGTCTGTAGATGTTTCAGTCCATAATCAGCTGGCTCTAAGGCAGAGTGGCAGAGGGGCAACAGCTCAGGATGGCAAAAGCAGCAAAAGCAATAAGAGAGTTTAATGGTGTCTTTCTGCCCCTTTTATCTTATTCAGACTACTGGGATTAGGGCGGTACCAAACCAATCATTCATGTGTTGTGGTTTAGTAATTACACACCCTTAATCCCAGCATCATATACTCTACATTCAACCACCTCCAAAATAGTCCCACCTCATTCACATGAGGTTTTAGGGGGACTTCTAAACACAAGCCGTAACACAGTTCTTACCATGATTCCATCAGTGTACTCATATTAATATTTTAGAAGATAATATTGTGTCTGCCGAATTGCTTTGTAAACTAAAATGTGAAAATGCTACTGCTATAAATTGAGACCTAGTCCTCTCCTTTCAGAAACTCCAATATGATTTTGGTTATAAAAAGGTGTCACATTTACCCTTTAAGTGGTCATATATCTGCATATTATTTTAAATTCATGCTGAATCTTATTATTTTTCCTAAATTTGTATTTCCTTTTAAATGTGTATGATGAAACTGAATATTTAAAATAAATACTAGTTTATATTTCTTATCAGTTTTTTCTCTTAGTTTTTTATTTTTTCATTTTATTTTTTCTCAATTGCTATGGATTCCAATAAACCATATTGTCAAATTTAAGGCCAAAACTGAACTCATACACTATTGCTTTGTGCTCCTTATCCATAATACAAATTCCGTTTGTATATACTTTATTTCATAGATCCTTCCACTAACAATTTCTGGTGCAATTTCACAACCATATGTGTCAAAACATAAGCACTAGTTTTAGTGATATTCAAAATAAAATAAAAGTAATATAACATTACTAGGGCTTGCTTAAAATTCTTTTATTTAAACTTAGTTTAATACATGGTCAGATATGTATAGAGACAAAAATTTTTAGATAAATATTAAAAGAGATAAGTGTTTTTTAAACCTAAGAATTATAGTGGATTATGTTTGTGTTTTATGTAGCTCTTCATAAATATGAAAAATATTTAAAAATTCATACCAGCACATGCCATATATACATATATATATGTATGTATATATATATATATATATATTCAAATAGCAATCAGTTTGAAGGCAAGTTCTTCTAAAGTGCTTCTAAGTTTCACCCACTCATGTCTCTAACACTTTTTATTTCTGTTACTAAGTTTAACAAAGAGCTAAGATCTTGGAATAGAAAAGAATAAAGGAATTTTTGACATTAAATGTCTGAACCTCAGTTTCTTCTGTCTACAAGATGAGAATAGATACTGTCTCAAACTGGCTAGCATAGAAAATTTGATAATTACAAACTCAGTAAAAACTATGAAAAGATAATATTAAATGTAATACTAAATTAAGTGAGGGAGAAATTCAGTTGATCTTATATAAAACCAGCTATCAGTGTAAACAAGTTAGGCTAGAAAACAGTGCTGTGCTTTTGCCTTTCCCTCATGAGGTTTAATGAGTATGTCTACATATGGCTTCAAATCATCTTTTGTATTGTAACATAGCCTAGTGACTAGACACTGGTTAGAAATGAAAACAATAGGTCTATTTTCAGTGCTCATATATTCACTATTTATGCTCCATGGAAGAATTTTTTAAATTCAGTAATCATATTTCTCTAATGAATGTCAATAAATTATAGAATATTTCAGAATAAATAATATCTCGTGTTATTCCCCTGGAGAGAAACACCTTAGAAATATAGGTAGAAGTTTAAAACATCACCACTGATACAGTTTTCAAGTTGGAAGTTTCACCAAGTAAAGAGACAAAGGTGACATCCGTTTCAGCTTTTTTTCTTCCTTGAATTTTTGATTTATATGACTCAAAAGGTTAATCTTAGTAAAGCACAGGGAAAAGATAGTTATCCAACTGACATTTTTAGACATTCTATGGTAATGATATATTAAAGCGTGCATTTAGGAGTCCGTGGAATATTGGGAAATATCACACGTAAGACAGTTTTAATGTTGCTGACATCTCTTGAAAGGTACAAAATAATCAACTTAGAAAGGTATCAAAATAGAATTTGACTGGAAAAGACATAAAAGGACAATAATTTCAATGCAGTTTTTTTAAACTTAAAATTATTGGGGACTTACTGTGTAACTGGTGACCATTTCCCAAATTATAAGTGAGTACATATGTTTGGAAGAAATCCAGTGTGGTGGGGTGGGGGTGGGGAAAACAGTTGATTAAGACTTTGTCTTCAAGGAACCTAAAGCCTTGTGAGGCAGACATATTTAAACATGTAAATAGTGGAAGGCAGAATAAAGTAATTGCCATTTAGAAGTTCAAAGTGCTTTGAGAGCACATAGGAAGAAGTAATTAATTCTGACTTGTACAGTGGGAAAAGCTCTATGGAAAAGAGCTTTTGAAAAGGGCCTTGAAAGTGATGCAGTAATTTGGTAGGTAGAGAAAGAGAGGACATTGCACATGGAGGCAAGAACATCAGTGCCGAGGCAGGAGCTCTGTTTTAGACTCCTAAGAGTTGGACAGAAAAGCTTCAGATAATATATTTTAATTGGAAATTTCTATTCCAGTGGAGCAGTAATGTGAACATTGATTTTTACATTTTTTGTATTCTTATCAAACAATTTATCTAGGATTTGGGGAGTTGTGGGAAAATTCCTCAGAATACTTAACTGCAAATAGTTTCCCTTGTATTTGAATGCATGCAAGTTTTACATTTAAATAATATTTACTAGAAATTTAATTTTTAATTAATTATAGCACATACTTAAAGACTGGGCATAACTTCACTACTTACATATAAATATTTTCTAGTTTATTTGATTACATGAAATACATGTACACAGAGCAGCCTTGTTTTCTCATGAAATATGAGCTGTATTTCACTCAGTAGCTGGAGTTGAAATGATTTGGTAAGCAAGCAGTAAACCAGACATCAACATCATTGCATTTTTCATATTTAAATGAAAAGTAAAATTAATCTTGAGACCAAACTTTCAGAATCTTATAACAATGTTGTGAACCACAAAGTCCAAATCTTTTACTCTTTTTATTTGTCTTGCAATAAAGAATGAGAAAAAGGAAAATTTTTTCTTTTTAAGTCTTAACACAATTTAAAGGAATGTTTATACCAAGTGTATGTTAGAATCGTTATTTTAAATATTACATGAATGTTTAGGAAACAAGGAGCCAATGCTTCATTCATTTACTTTATTAATAGTTATTTTAAATGGAAAACACTGCATTCAGATGCAGTTGTATCTGAATAATATATTTGTCCAAGGGAATAAAGGACCTCATTATTTTAAAGTGTTTCTTCTTATAGCTACCACTAGAGCTACTTCTTCCTACATTTTATTGGTCATTATTTTTAAAGAGGAGTCATAAAGTAAATTCATTTGTTTTTATTTTTCTTGTTTTACCTACAAATTTTCAGTGTATATTCCTTATATTATAATAAACAAGTACAATGCAATTACCAAGCATGAAAATTTATTTATTATCCTTCATGTCTACACAAATCCAAAGCCCAACCCTGGGCCCAGGTCGGACCTTTAAATATCTAGTCTGCCTGGCAATGTGATGAGGTCCTGTGGCTGACAAACTGAGGTCACACTAAGAAAGAGTTTCCTGGGCCAGTCAGAACTGAAGGACAAATAGCAAGTGGCTGTAAGGGCTCTTTAGATCCAGTATCCCAGGAGGACATTGGAGCTCTTGGATTTTTTTTTTTTTTTTGGTACCGGGGATCGAACTAGGGTCCTTGCACTTGCACAGCAGGCGGCGAAACCACTGAGCTAAATCCCTGGCCCTGGAACCCTTGGATAAGAGCAAAAATGTGGTGTCATCAAAAGACAGAGCCTGTAGAGATTCTCAAGCCACAGACTCCAACTGAACACTTACCTTAGGTGACCTAGGAATCAGCCAAGCAGGAAGGGATGTAGCATATCTGCCTGGCTACTAAGGTGCCTCTAAACCTTTGGCACCCAATGCTCTGAAATAACAAAAAAATACAGAAATGAAATAAAATAAAACAATATTTTTGCCTACTTATGAGGCTGACTGTTTTTACTTCAAACTATTCATTAAGAAAAAAGAACAAAGAATCCCAGTATGGTAGGATTTAGATACATCTTTGTTTTCATAAGAAAAAAGTAGTTTTGTAAAGAAAAATTACAGTTATTATAGAGACTGTGATGGCCACATAGATTTAAGAATCTAATGTTGTGTGAATTTTTAGATCTTGATTAATTTTACTCTGTGTTTATCTCTCTATATATCTATCTTTCTATATACATATCATTCATCTCTGTAATTTACTGTTTTACTGTCTCTTAGTCATGTCCGCACAAAAACTTCTGCCGGTAATATTGACCCCAGTCAAGTGCTTGGTTTAGGTTCAGGGGCAGGCTACATGGCCTGAAAACGTTGCTCATATATGTTTGTCAGTAATAATAACAATTTGTACAAGTTCAATTTATATTTTTATCATAAAGTAGAATTAGTATAGAAGAAAATACTTTAGATACTAAAATCATAGGGACTTAGGTACTGATCTCTGCTGTAGTCGTATAGGACAAAATTCAAACTACAATCTCAAATATGAAACAAAATTATATTAGTGAAATTTCAATGTAGTTTTGCCATAGAAAGATAGAAAAAAAATTCTTAGAAGTTTATTTCTCTCAATATACAAGTATCCATCAGGAAGTTAGATTGCAGTATCAATTAAAGCAATTATTGGTTTTTCCTAAATCACATCTAAAGGATATTCTGTCCAATCTTTGACTTTACTTGGGTTTACTTTTTAGGTTTTATTAAATACTGAGGGTTATTCAGATGGATATTTTTGCTAGTATATGAAACTTGAAAAGAAAAATTTATTCTGTTCACAGGTAATGTAATATACTTACTTTGGTTTAAAGTAAATATTATAATCATTATTTCCATGGTATCATTTATCACTGAAAATTTGGATTTTCTTTGGTGACTCCCTAAGACAGCAGTTCCTAAACTGTAACCCAAGAAACACATGTATTCAATTAAGAAACTATTCCTTAATCAAATATGTGTGGCAAATTCTACATAATATGACCCTTTCCAGAATAGTTACAAAATATATAATCATATGAAAGACGTAAGGAAGAAATTCAGGAAGGCATCTAGTTAACTTTCTTTAACCTGTATTTTCTTACACTTGAGCACAAAACAATTTCTTCTAACATGCTTCTTGTAATTCAGGCCACCAATTTAGAAAATGTATTATATATGCAATTTGTACAATATTAGCCTGGTTTTAAAAATAAGATCCCAAAAATAGAGTTTAGTTGTATGGTAAAAATATACTATTTCAGACAAATATATTTTGTTTCTTTTTTATGTTTACCCCTGAGGTTTTTGTAAGTGTAATCAATCAGTCTGCTTTCTGCAATCTATTTTTCTGTCTACTTTTTCTCTTACAGCAAAAGCATCAACCCAGCAGGGGTGAAGTATATTATTAAGTTATGTGGAAAAAGTAAAATTCTTTGTTGTAGTATTGGTTCTCAATATCGCAATTTCTCAGTAAAAATTTAACATATTTTTCCTACAACTGTATATAATATTTTGAACATTATACAGTGAGATGAAAATTCTAACTTTATATTTTTCAGTTATATATATATGGCTGAACAAATAAAATCTGTCACAGATAGAAGCATATGAAATTTCTAATATTCCCCTTTTAATTGATCTACTAGTCAGGCAATTTTGTATCATTCATTGGAAATACTGGAATTCAAAGACATTTCGACTGTCTCACCCAACTTCCCCTTATTTTTGTATTTGATTACTTAATTACATATAACAAAATGAAGGATACTGGAGTATTTAGACTATTTTTGATCAAGTAGTCATCCTGCACATGCTTGAGATATTCCTAAAAGGAGTGTCATTCTGATTTTTTGGCACAACCTAGGAGTCAACAACTCAGCATTTCCTGCTTCCCCAGTTCATCAGTTGCAGTGCTATGGACAACCTTAACCAGAGTTTTGAAAACACGCACATTTTCTTCTATATATCAGTAAGAACTACTTCTTTTTGTTTTTGTACTGGAGATCCAACTCGGGACCTTGTGCTTGTGAGGCAGGCAGTGGAACTACTGAGCTAAATCCCCAGCAGTAAGAACTACTTCTAATACAACTTCCAGATGATTGCTTATTTTTATTTATGTATGAGCTATTGTGTAATTTGTTATTATTTTTTAGTTATTCAGTAATTATCCTGAAAAATTATTGGAGTTATTAAGAATAATTTGTAAATAAAATTTCTTAAATTTGCAACAATTATGATCTTTCAGTAAATCTTTGGTTTAGTTTATTTCTTAGAGTTACTCTAAAATTTGAAATTCATTTTAAGCTAAATTGCCATAATGCTACATAGCTATTGTTTCTCTCCATTTATTCATAGGGTTATCATTATGCTCTTGCCTCCAGTAGAGGTTAAATAAAAGGAAGAACAATGTGATAGACATTACTAGATTTTCTGTGAAAACTTCTTCTGTGGACGTTGGTCCTTATTTTAAAAGAAAAAATTCTCGGAAATTTTTCTTTCTCAACAGTGGAGCATAAAAAAGCAGGTTTCATCTGATGAACTGAGATGCTTGCTTCATCATTAAAAGAGACCTCTCTCCCCATAATATTTTATTATTTGTTTGAGCTACTTGGAACCCCGTCGTCAAATTTGCTTTTAGTTGCAATGCCTTCAGTATGATTTTTGAAATACTTTTTTGTATTCTTGCTTTGATGCTTGGTTTTTCCCTCTATGTTAAGTTCCTTGGTTTGTTTTCCTTTATTTTTTTCCCAGAAAGCCTTTATTCTGGTTTATATTTTTAAGTAGATTAAAATAAATAAATATATAAAAATAAACCCAATGAAATTAGCATGTGAAATCATCATTCTATTTATAGACAGGATGAGCAAAATAATAATGCCTATGAGGCAAAAGAACCTAGAAACATAAGTTTATGGTAGTTTGGAAGAAATAAATGATGGAAATGATGACTTTAAAGAAATTTTTTCAAACTGCAAGAGCTCATGAAAAATACTATGAACCAGAAAGAATCTATGTGGTTGCTGATATTTTCAGTAGAAAAAAAGAAATTTAACTTTCCAAGTATGTATATTAAAAGGTCTATATCTGAAATTCAGTAAATAATATGTCACTGCAGTGGATAGACAGATTCTGCCATCTATTAACCCTGCTAGCATCATGTCTTCAGGCTTCAGTTCTGACTATGACTTTAGATTCTGCAAAGTGTTCAAATGCCAAGTCAGGTAATGGCCATTTTCACTGATAACCTACCATTGCAAACATCTCAGCCTTTTGTCAGCACAGTGGGTCCAGAGCCATCCATCAGTGCTGGTAGTTCTGTCATGTGCATTTAACTTCAGCATGAGCCAGCAGCTCAAAATCTTTGTTACTGAACATCATCATTGCCACCATCAGAACAGGGCTAAGGCAAGACTGAAAGGTGTGTGTGCCTGTTTTAAAAATGGTCTGTTGGGTAGTTACGAAGGTATTTTTCTTGATTGAATTATTGACTCTGATGTGGAAGACAGAAAACCTTCAGAATATGTAATCTCTCATATCACTTCCTGAAAGTTTGTAGTCTTTTGATTTGGAAGAAAGGATCAGAGTTAGTTAATACCAATTGCTGGATTGCTTGTTTTAAATTCCAAAGTGGAACAATGTGCCTTCACCAGGACCATATTTATACCATATGCTTCTTAACGTTTTGATTCTCTAGGGTACAGTTGAGTGGTCTGAACATCAGATAATGTGTTCTATCCTCCCCAGCACCTAGGTCATATTCCAAGAATAAATCAGGCTTAAAGAAGTGCATTGACTCTTTGAGGCCACTAGGGTACTATTTAAGGAATCACATGTTGAGGACAAGGGGTGTTGCTGCCTTTCCAATATCTGGAATAGAGATTTATTTCATGCCTTGGCAGAGCAGTGGGCCAGATAATTGTCTGCAGTTTAGACATTGGCTAAAACACATATAGACATAGTCTTAAAGAATATGATAATGTCCAATGTGTACTGAGATATGGTGAAGTGTGAGGGTGAGATGGTTAAATCATGAACCATTATGAGTTAGTAATGAGATCAATTTTGATATTATAGCACATCATATATTTAATTTGTCAGAATTTCTTAGTTGTATTATTTTTGAAGAGATAAAGTTTTAACAAAAGTAATAACTTCAGATACGCCCTAACATGTTCAAGAAGATGAAATAAATGTAAGTGAAAGCACATTTGATAGTTTAAATCCATTTGAAAGACAATATCTTTTATGAGAAAGAAAACTGAAAAGACAGAAAGAATGCCTTGAACATATAGCTAATAAAAATATCTTCTCTTCAAAGGACTCAGAGCATTTTAATAGGTTAACTTGCCTTCATAACTCCTTTTTCAGAATGTTAAAACTATAAAACAAACAGAAACTAAACCATCTTTATGTTACGTGTGTGACGATAGGAAAAATGTCTCTACTAGATAGGATGATAATCTTTGAAAGGTTTAGTGCTGTAAAATTTTCCCATTTTCAGTCTTCAATTCTAAATTCTAATGTATAAGACAATAAATAAATACTCATTCCTCTCCTACCTATGCTCATGGCTTAGAACATTTTTGTTCTCTGTCAATCTAATTTGAATTTCTGAGCCCCACTTTAATGAAGACTACTATGTCATTGATCAAACCTGTTACTGAGGATTAAAAAATAATTTATTACTTTAGTTGTCTCTTAAAAGTTGATAATCAAGATAACATTCTAATTATCCTTCAGGATTGGAGGGTTGCTCTTGTAGAAATATTTTCCTTTTATGCTATATGGAGAACAAAGCTGGAAAGAGCACAGAGCAACTATCAGAGTCACAAAGCAACAAGCTCAAAATAACATGTCACAAATTGCATTGTTTTTACTTTTATATTTTCAAGATAGCTACTAAAGTAATGCTTTTAAAAGGTGAGATTTATGTCACCCTCCAGCTCCGAAACTTTCACTGGCTCTTTAGCCCATTCAGAATAAAAGCCAAATTCCTAATCTGCCTTGTGTGAACTGCATTTTTGATGGTTAAGCTTCTTTGTGTTAACTTGATTGTCTTGGGAGTGCTCCTGGAAATTAATGGAGCACACTTCTGGTTGTATTTGGCTGCCTCATGGAGGCCTGGCTGGGTCTGTTAGTTCCTTACCCCTTCCTCTCTGGTGTTCTGCTTCCTGGCTACTATGTACTAAGCAACTTTGCATAGTCACAGCCTTCTATCATGAGGTTCTTGACTTGGAGACAATCATTCATAGAATGAATCCCCTGAAATTAAACTGTGAGCCAAAGTAAATCCATTTCAAGTGTCAGGTATATTGTCCCAGCAACAAGCAAGTGACTGTTACAGAAAATTAGTACCAGAGAAGTGGGGTAATTGCTGTGATTGTACCTGATCATATGGTTTAGAAGTCTTTGGAACTAGTTTGTAGGAGGGTTTGAAAATGTTAGAGATGGAAGCTAGAGAAACCTAAGAATGCTGTAAGAGCCTGATAAGTGATTGTGATTAGCACTCAAAAGACCAGAATACTGATAGAAATGGAGACATTAAGCCTACCTCATGACTTTTGAGTTGAGAACAAGGACTTCATTGACAAGTTGACCAAGGCTATGTGTTTTAAACTATGGCAGTAAATCTGTTTATCTTTTACCCACACCCAAATATTTTTCAGGAGACTTGAGATTAGGTGTAATGGATAATTAATCTGGTGGAGGAAATTTCAAGGCAGCCCAACATTCAGACTGCAGCATGAATACTGCTGCCTGTTTTCAGCAAGATTCACAGAGAGAATCATGGCAAAAGACAAATCAGAAAATTTTGAAGAATTGAAATTTTTGCCCAGAAAAACCTATCTCTAAAATTGGAGCCAAAGAAGGTGTGGTTATGGTAGATATCAGCTCCATTAAAAAGAAATCAAGTATTCTGCACAGGGACAAGAAAAAAGATGCTTTTAAGGTCATCTCAGAAATCTTTGAGACCTCACCTATGGCAAGCTCAAGAGTACAAAAACATAAATCTTCCATTTGAGAGGAGAGCTACTGTGTGCCCCATTATATAAGGGCTACATAGGGAATTAGTTTCTCAGGATCCATTTCACCATGCCCAACCATCCAGGCACTCAAAGGCCACTACAGCCATGGTCCAAGGGGGTCTGGCTACTGCTCTCAGTGATAGCAGACCAGTGCAGTGTTCATGTGATGCTGGTATTGCAGCATGCAGAATGCAATAATTGTAGAGTGAAGAAGGCTTCCTCTCAGATTTCAAAGGAAGCCCTGGGAGGCCAGGCAATGAACCTCTGAGGAGTAGTGCATAAAGCCGTGGGAATGAAGTCAGGTTTGGTGGAGATTGCAAGAAGTGAGAGATAATCAGAAATGTGAAATATCTGCCCAGGAAAGCTGCAGGCTCTGAGGGGAGGCAGCCCAAGAGAAAGTCCATGTGGATTACAAATAGCAAGGCTAAAGGGGTGGGGCTGCTCCAGTCATCTGGAACTCACATCTCACCACCATATCCCCCAGAGGTCAGAAATGGAGCCTACAGGACTTAATTTTTGCCCTGTTGAGTTTTGGTCCAATTATTTTCTATCCCCCTATTCCTCTCTTTTGGAATAGAACCATTTATCATATGTCAATGTACCTTGGGATTTTATAACTTGTTTTGATATCTACAGACATTCACAGCTAAGAGTTTGCCTTAAGTCTCAGAGGACAGTTTGACTTGGACTTTTGAAAAAATCCTGAAACCTTTGAGACTTTGGGGAAAAGATTATTCCATTTTTATTGTATGCAATAACATACTATTATCATGTAAAATAGAATTATTAATTATTATTGTTTTTATTTTTATTTGGAAAACAAACATGACTTAAGGAGATATGTTTAGGTGTCAAGTTGACAAGGAGTAGAATGTGATAGTAAGGTTTGTGTCAACTTGACTGGCTTGATAGCTTCCCAGGGGATTGGTGGAGCACATTTCTGAAAGTAACTAAATGGGTCATGGAGACATGGTCTTTCTATGGCTGATCTTTCACTCTTTCCTTTTGCATAATGGTCCCCTGCTCTGTTTCCAGGCTGCCATGTATTAACCATCCTTACTATACCATGTCCTCCCACCATAATGTTTCTGTCTTGGTATTAGCTCATCATGAACTGAATCCCCTGAAACTATGAGCCAAATAAAATCTCTCTTTGTAATTTATGAGTATGGAGTATTGTGTCCCAGCAATAGGAAAGTAACTAAAACAGCCTTCATTCCTGTTATCTCTCTGACTTAATTTACTCTTCACTTCATGCTCTTTCTCCTTTAGCCCCTCACTCCTCCTCAAAGATATCTACATGTCTTTCCTTAGCTCTTTTGCCTTGTCTTTTCCTCATTCTGCAGTAATCTTTGCACAGGAATGAAAATCCACTTTTTCTCACCTCTTTCAAGTGTTAGCCCAACTGCAAACTTCTTTATGGGTGCGACCTACCTTCACCAAACTATTTAAATTTATAATCCACTTTCTACTCACACCTTTGCTGCGGTACAGGTATACCTTGCTTTATTGTGCTGCACAGACACTACACTTTGTACAGATTGAAATTTTGTAGCAAAATTTGATGCCATTTATCTAACTGCATATACTCACTCGGTGCCTATCACATTTTGGTAATTTTCCCAATATTTCAAACTCTCTCATTATCATTGTATCTGTTGTAGTAATCTATGATCAATGATCTTTGATGTCACTGCTGTAATTATTTTAGGAGAATCACTAAATGTGCTCGTAAAAGACTGTGAACTTAAAAGTGTGTGTATTCTGTTTCATTCACTGACCAGCTACCCATGCCTTTGTCCTCTCTTTAGGTCTCTTTATACCTGAGACAGAAAAATACCTAAATTAGACCAATTAACAACTGCACAATAGTCTCTAAGTGTTCAAGCAAAAGGAAGAATCACAGATCTCTCTCTTTAGATCAAAAGATAGAAATTATTAAGCTTAGTGATGTTGAAAGCTGGGAGAGCCAGAAGTAGGCCTCTTGCACCAAACAGCTGAGTTGTAAATGTAAAAAGGAAGTTTTGGAAGGAAATGAAAATTCTATTC
This sequence comes from Heterocephalus glaber, assembly GCF_000247695.1. The sequence continues at coordinate 28,632,925 of NW_004624751.1, forward strand.
CAGTGAACAAACAAATGATAAGAAAACAAAGCAGCCTTTTTGCTGATGTGGAGAAAAGTTTAGAAGATCAAACCAGCCCCAATGTTACCTTATGCTGAAGCTTAATCCAGAGCAAGATGCTAACTTTCCTCAATTTTATGAAACCTGAGAGAGGTGAGGAAGCTTAGAAAAAGTTCAGAAGTGGCAGAGGTCAATTCATGAGGTCTAAGGAAAGAAGTCATTCCTGTAACATAAAAGTACACGGTGAAGCAGGAAGTGCTAATATAGAAGCTACAGCAAATTGTCTAGAAAACCTAGCTAAGATAATTGATGAAGATGGCTATAATAAATAATAGATTTTTGAGAAAAAAATGCTTTCTATGGGAAGAAGATGCCAGCTAAGATTTTTATAGTTAAAGAGGAGAAGTCAATGTTTGGTTTTGAAACTTCAAAAGATGTGATGACTCTTGTTAGATTAATGCAGGTGGTGACTTTAAATCAAAGCCAGTGTTCATTTACCATTGTAAAAGTACTAGAACCCTTAAAAAATTATACTAAATCTACTTACCTTTGTTTACAATAGAACAACAAAAACCTGAGTATGAACATATCTCTATATAACTTGGCTTACTAAACATCATAATTCTACAGTTGAGACCTACTTCTCAGAAATAAAAAAACTATTTCAAAGTATTACTATGCATTGACAATGCACCTGGTCACTCAAGAGCTGAAATGGACATGTACAGTGAGATTAATGTTGTTTTCATGCCAGCTAGCACAACAGCCATTGTGTAACCCACGGATCAATTTTTACTCTCAAGTTTTATTACTTAAGAAATACATTTTGTAAGGCTACAGCTGGCAAAATAATGATTCTTCTGACAGAGCTGGCCCAAGTAACTTGAAACATTCTGAAAGGGACTCACCATTTTAGATATCACTGAGAACATTTGGGACTCATGCGAGAAGGTTACAATGTGAACATTAATAGAAGGTTGGAAGAAGTTTGATTTTAGCCTTCATGGATGACTTTAACGGGTTCAAGACTTCAGTGTAGGAAGTAATCACAAATATGGTGGAAATGGCAAGGGAACTAGAATTAGAGGAGGAGACTAAAGATATGGCAGATGTGCTGCAATCTCATAACAGAACTTCAACCAATGGAAAGTTACTTATACAGATAATCTCTCAAAGAGTGGTAAAGATGTATACATAAGATGTTTTGGAAAGACAACAAAGAATTCAAAATATTAAATTAACTCAGTTAATAAAACAGGGCTTGAGATCGACTCCAATTTTGAAAGAAGTTCTTCTGTGGATAAATTGCTATCAAACAGGGAGACCCAATCAATGTGGCAACTTTCATTGTTGTTTATCTTAGGAATTTGATTCAGTCATCCTAACCTTCAGCAACCACCACCCTGACCAAACAGCAGCCAACAACATGGAAGCAAGACCTTCCCCCAGCAAAAGCTTATGACTCACCGAAGCCAATATCATTAGCATTTTTAGTAATAAAGAATTTTAAATTAAAGTATAAACATTTTAGATTGAGTGTGTATTTTTAGTGTTATTACACACTTAGTAGCCTACACTATAGTGAAATTATAACTTTTTTATGCACTGGCAAATTGGAAAACCAAAAGAAGTTCATGCAACTCACTTTATTCAGATACTCTCTTTATTGCTGGAGTCTGGAACCAATTCACACTATCTTTTATTTATGCTTACAGCCTTAAATTCTCCAACAGTGCTCCTTATTTCCATTGTCCTTTCTAGAATTCTGACATATTATTTAATTTACTTCTTTCTAGAATTCTGACATAGTGTATAATTTATTTAGTTATGCTTATTGTAGGCCCTCTACCACCATTAAAATATGAGTCCCAGAAGGTTGGTTGTGAATGCTGATATATTTCAATTATCTTGAAAAATTCCAGGTTCTCAGTGAGCCAGCCACATAAAATATGAGAAACAGGAGGGGCAAGAGAGAAGGCAAAGACTGTATTCTTGTTATTTTTGTAATCCTTCACTTAGCTCAGTTTTGGCACATCATAGTTATTCAATATAAGGTGGCTGAACTGAAATAAATTTCTAAGACTCTTTTTTTCTTTCTGCACAGCAGTGAATGACAAGAAAAAAATGTAAATAATATTCCAGGAATAAAGGCAATTGAAATTTTTGCTCTAGAGTATGGGGAGTTTTGTGGCCTATGATCATTTAAATACTGCTTGCTGTTCAATAGTTTTCTTTACGTATTTTCTCTCTGAGCAAAATAATAATCATACTTAAAAGCAAATAAGAGAGAAATGCTGCAAGCCTTGATTTTTAGAAGAATCTATGTCTGCTTAACTTGATAATTTGTGCTAATTTTTTCCTTCATGGAATTGGAATCCTTAGAATTTTAGCTGTGATTCCTTTTGCTATTTAGCTTGACCAGATCTGGAATTTGGCCACAAATGATTTATCCAATTAGTAGTAGAATTTATGTAGGAAAATTTATATTTCCACATCATGTTAACAATTATTCTAGAATCTGTCAATCGTGCAGAAAATACACTGCAACACTTCTATGGAATTCAGAAGAGACATTGTAGGAAATTATTTTATGATATGAAAATTATCACTCAATAATAAGAAAATAGATTACAAATAACTTGTGATTCTCAAGGGTTTTTCTGTTGAGTGTGTACTTGTTTTTGTGGAAGCAGTGGTGATGTTCTTATTTTAATTTTTTTCCAGAAAGAGAATTTGTAATATAAAGAGACTAAAGGCAGTAAGAAATAACAAGTTGGACTGCAAGTAGTAGCTCAGCAGTGCTAGAAATTGAAAGGAAAGGTTCAAATAGGTAAAGTTATAGAATGCTCCTTTAAATAGGATTTCTTATAAATTCTATTAAATACTAGTTTAGGTCTGTTTTCCTATTTTGTTCTGGAAGTCTCATTGCTACACTTTTTTAAAAGGAAGGCAAAATATATTTTTATGAACACATCAATAAGTTATCTAGTTTCACTATCCTTTTAGTGTGAAAAATTCACTATCTGGTTATTCTGAGAGCACTTTATTGAAATTTTCTATTAATTTCATTGAATTTTTAAAATCTTTTTTTCCCCCACAGGAAATTATTTTTTGTCTTTCAGGGAAGGATTCAACCTCACCAAGTGTTGTTCCATATTAAGATCTAGGCATTTTGTGGCATGAGGTTGGTTTTTTTATGACTAAAAGTATTGTGTACCTAAAGTTCTGCATATGAGAAATCAAATATGAAAATAATGAAAAAAGAAATTTAAACTGTTAATAAAAATGAGCTATATAACAAAGAGTAATGTAAGTCCAAAATTCTGATTATAACATTTGAAGCTTTTATATAAACTTAGTTATATTTTAAAATTAGATGAAAAAGCACTTCATATGTGTCTTGTGAGCTTAACATTTATTTAAAGTGAAGAAAAATATTCATTTAAAATGGCTATTGAAAATATATGTGAATTCTCAAAGAGCAAAACTATAGTTTTGAAATGTCCCATAACCTACATTTTCATAGGCATGAAGAAATAGGAAAGTTTTCAGCAGCCTTGTGGAAGCATATTTAAATTAGAGTCTAAGATTATTTCTACCCCTTAATCCTTCTACATTTTAGAAATCAGTTACATTATCCTACAATATTGCTTTGAACATGGAACATTTATTAATGTTCATATGTTACAGAAATCATCATAATATTATATGATTTAGCAAAAGGAATTCTGTGACAATATGTAATGGATTTTAAATTTTTAAAAGATATATACTTTTAGTAATTATTTAACCAGTTACATGTCTATACTTCATAGCTTTTATTTTGAAAAAAAATAAGGAAAGCTCTGTTAGGCTAAATCTCTCTTTGAATCATCTTTTTTGTCCTTTTTATCTTTTGATAATAAAAACTAAAAGCATTCCTTTGTTTCAGGAATAATAGTGATGTCCTAATTATTTCTGGAATGCAACTCATAATCTTTAAAGAATTATGTCTTCTCATTTTTGTTTATTGATCTAATTTTTATTAAATCTATATTAAAATTTAAAAATATTTTTGTATGATCACTTTTCTCATTGCAATAATTTTTAAAGATCTAAACTTACAAAGGTTTATTCTAAAAATTGGAAGGGCTCGAGTGATTTTGTGATGGGGTTCATAGATGCCATGGTTTGATATATCGATTACGCTGTAACTCTAAAAATCATAACGTTTACAATTCTGAAATAGTTACCAAGTCTATGATTTATTCCAAAATATAATGCTGGTTTAAAATCTTCCTTTCATGATCTTGGGATGGTGATGGGTTGATGCGAGAGTCTTATGATTCATGAGGATGGCTCATTCATTATATTGGAGTGGGATGAAGAGAGTAGAGCTTATTTATAACTCCCTTAATTGTTTGAAGCTAGAAATAGAGATATAAAATTCTACAACTTAGTTTGCCCTATTCTTGCTTATGTTGTATCACAAGGACAAAGATTCATTAAAGAGACCTTTAAAATGTGTTAATCTAGGTACTTTAATGAAATTTGTTTGCAGGGCAACCTGTCCCACTTATTTATGCTTAGTAGTATTCATACATAATGGTAATGTGACTGCTCATCTCTAAACCATTAAGGAAACAAATATGAGAAAAGGGGGCATGATGATTAATTTGAGGTAGACTGCTTAGAGGTTTTTTCGCCTTTTAAAGCAAACTATGCTTATCTTATTTAGCCTTTTAAAAAACATTAAAAATTTGAATTAAAATATGCAGTAGACCAAGAACACTGTTTAAAATTGAAAAGGAAGTAATATTTATCACCATGAATAAAGTATGTGAGAGAGATTTAAAACAGTTCCTGAAAAGCTAAAGGTGTGCAGTGTTCCACATAGCTATATCCCAAAAGTAAATATATCTTTTAGGAATATTTTCCTATTCTTCAATTATCTTATATTATCAACTCATATGTCCTTCTTTCTCTAAGAAATGTCCCAGAACTTTTATGATTAATCATCACACAGTATTTGGCCTCACATCGACCTCTGAATTTTCATCTTTTTTCCTTCTTTTATCTTTCTTTATTCTTTGACTTTACTATTTTTGCAAATAATTAATACATGTTAACACAAACTTCCTTCTGTGACACAAATTATCTCAAATATGACTGTGAAGTGAACCACCCAAAAAACCTAGTACTTTAAATCTATGATGGCTTATGTTTTGTTCATCGAGCCTGAAATTGGGAGTTGGGGCAGGGCTCAGCACAAACAGCTCATCTGTTACCCATTCTATATCAGATGTGGTGGTTAGAAGGTCGGAATCTAGTCATATGAGAATTGTTCACTCATCTGTCAGGAGGTGATTGTTGGCTGTCAAGAATTTAGCTGAACTTGTGAGGCAGGACATCTCTCCACGTGGCCTAAGTTTCTTGGTAATCTAATAGCTGCACTGGCAGGGGAGGCAGAGGGGAAGTGGAGAGGGAAAGGGAGAGGGAGGGGGAGAGGGAGAGGGAAAGGGACAGGGAGAGGGAGACCATTTGGATGACCTAGCCTCAGAAATCATGCATGTCACTTCCATTGCTTCTTGTGCTGTGCGCAGGGTCAGCCATAAAGCCCTACTTAATTTCAATAGGAGGGAAAATAATAGATTTATCTCTTGTTGGAGTATGAAAGATTATGTGGCACCAGAAATGCTTCTGTGACTCTTTTTGGACAATATAGTCTTCCAGTCTGCCCGCATTGCCCACATATGATATGCATGTTCAGGATCCAGATCTCTTCATCTCTCTCTCTATATATTATATACATAAAATCCAGATATAGGGAAGATTCTTAAGTGCAATTCTTCAAGAGCTGCCCTTTGAGTAAAGTTCTTTGTCTGACACCTCTGAATTAAAGAGATAATATATTTCTTCTCCCCCCCACCCAATATACAGCCATGATACAGGCAAAAGCAAGCATTGTAAATAAAGTCACAATGGTGGACAAGGGAGGCCTATAGCAGCTACTGATTCACAGAAATTTAGAAATCTAGCTGAGTACATACTGCTACTACTTGGATCAGGGCTCTGTATTGCTGTCTAGAAAAGATCCCCCATAGATACCTCTGTTCTTTAGACACCTGGTTCTCTTTGAGGACCTCATTTATTTTTCATAAATGTAGTAGGAATTTGCAACTGAGTCGTTCCTTCAACCTCTGTCGTGCCCCTTGTAGAATGGGAATCTGAAGACATCTTTTCATTTTCTGTCTCTATTATTTCAAGCTGTTGGCATTTCCAAATCAGTACTGCTTTTAAAACTTTCTGACTTTCCTTTGATTGTTACTGGAGATTTTACTCCATTAGATAAAAGACATACTCACAAATCTCACTAAGGTAAGACCTTCTCTACATGTTGGCTTCCCATAAAGATGTTCATGAACATTGTCCTTGAGATTCTTAAATACTCTCTTGTTACATAAGGGAGGAAGATTTGTGAGGCACAGGTTTAAGATCCTTAAAAGGTCTTTTATATAAAAAGTTCACTTTGACATTTTAGTATACAGCTTTCTGAGGTCTTAGCAAGTGAACTTATAGTCCTATCCTCAATTATATTTTTATTCTGAAACTGTAAATTTGCAAACCACTTGATTGAATATGAGAAACATACCTGAATTTTTAAATGCAGCAAGTCTAGACTTCTTTATATTTTTTTCTAGATTTTTCTTTAAAACTGAACAATTCTTTCTTCATTTCTCTTCTCTCATTTTACTACAGAGAGAAAGAAGAAGCTAGGAAATTTCCTTAGCTAAATCAACCAATTTAGCAGATCTATTTTCTCCTTTCCAAATGACCCCAGGACAATAGTCTTGCTAAACTTTCTGTCACTATGTAACAAGAATTTCCTTACCTCCAGCTTCAATAACATTTTTGTCATTTTTGTTTAAACCTTCACTGACAGCCTCCTCAGTAGCAGACTAATTTTTGTTAACAAAAACCTTCCAGGCTTTCATCAACACTTTCCTCAGAGTTCTTCCAACTTTCACTACTCCCTGGTCCCAGAGAGACTTTTAGATTTCATTGTGGCAGCATAAAACTCCTGGTGCCAAAGTCTTACCCAATTACTATGGTTGCATAACAAACTATTCCAAATCTTAGTTAAAAAGTGTGTTTTATACACTATATATCTACCTAGTTTAAAATATAGTACACACAAAACTTAGCTTAAAAGTGTACATATAAT
>NW_004624751.1:28647200-28743817 GCF_000247695.1 Heterocephalus glaber
TTGTGTGTTGACCTTGTAACCAGCTACTTGACTGAATTTGGTTATTAAGTCTAGAAGACTTTTGGTGGAGTTCTTGGAGTCTTCTATATAGAGTATCATGTCATCTGCAAATATAAATGTACTCATTTTTAGTTCTTCAAGAAAATGTAGCCTTCATTTCTGGCCTAAGATCTTATTCAGGAAAAAAGGGATGATTTTGAGGTACCAAACATAAATATCAACCCAGTTGTCATTTCACCAGCCTCTAGTAAAAACGAATTTTATATCCAAGCAAGTATTTGTTCCTAAATTTCTTCATTTCTATCAATGATAATAATATTTTAGATAAATAATTATTAGTGCATGTTTATCTTGTTTCTTCACTCTCTAGACAGTTTCAATTTATTCCTATATATTACTAATTTCCTTTTAATAATATTTTGTATTTTCACTTTAAATTTCCATAATTATCACTTGGTGTTGTTTGTATCCTTAAATTTGTATAACACAATGGCCTCCATTAAGCTAAAAAATAATTTCTCATAAGTAGAGGATGAAGAAGTCATGCCTAACAGCAGTGATGTATGAAAAAATCACAGAACTTGTGATGGACAGTACACTCAGCATTAATCAACAGACAATTATCATAGTTGAAGTATTAGAAAGGCAAGCTAAGAAGTTTAGAATGTAGAACAATATGATACAATGTGCATTATAGTTTAATTACCTGGATTTGAGTTTTGATTGCCTGAACTTACACCCACATTTCCTATCTGTAAAAATAGAAATAATAATAAATATATCATTTATTGTGTTAACCATATACCATGTAATGCATGACAGGAAATATACTTTATTTTATTTAACCTTCACAGTAACCCTGCTACATAAATAACACTAGTATCTCCAGTTTTCCAGAGGATAACAGGGAGTCCCAGAAAGGTAAATCAATCTTCACAAAACCACGTAGCTAGTAAGTGATATACTGTGAACTCCAACACATGATCTCAAACATGCAGACCGTACATGAACCACTGAGGCTCAAGTGGGTTTGTACAGGGACATGATTAACAATGGACCAGGCACACAGTAGGTATCCAGTAAATATTGCTTTATTCCCCTATAATTTCATTCTACAGAGGCTTGTTAGAACACATTTTGGTTACTAGATTTATTTCCATCTATGTTAGGAATGTACTTATAAACTAAAGTTGAACCATTTGAAGAAAGAGTAGGATGATAAAATGATAACGATAGTGGATTGTTGGTCATGTTCATTTTGAAGGAAAAAAAGACTCTAATGTCTCTAAATGTGTGTGATATCTGTCTTCAAGGAGGGAGAGTGTATGTGTGTGTGTGTGTGTGCTGCATGTGACCACAACACACAAAACTGGATGAGTGAATAAAATATAAAAGAGAAGTATCTTAAATCAATGTGAAAGTTCTTTCTAGCAACCATAGTTGTCCAAGGGGAGATGGACTACTGTTTCAGGAAAAAAATAATCAAGGTTGTGGTGTTTTTTCTGTAGCAGGAATCGAACTCAGGTCCTCATGCTTGCCAGGCAGGCACTGCACCACTGAGCTACATCCCCAGCCCCAAATATCAGATTATTTACAGAACATAAAAAGCATGTTATATCTGGTCTTGGTTACATTCGGAGTCTTTTGTTGCAATATCCTTATATGAAACTTCAGTTTGATAATATCACCAGGTCCCCCATTCTTTGTCAAATTCCACCTCAGCCCCAAATGTGACTCCTGTCACTTGTGTTAGGTGTGCTGAATTATCTCCTCCCCACAATGTTGGTATTTTTGGCAAGTCTCCACATAGTTTCCCCTTCTACTGCTACCAATACTTTCTACTCCATTCCTCAGAAGCCCTGATCCTTTATTAACAAACAACTCTACTGCATCATCCTCTTCACTTATTGCCTAATTGCCTTTGTTGTCTTATTAAAAATATGACACCCTCTGAAGGAAATACCTTTTCTGCTTCGTTCTCCAGTGTCAGCGGCCAATTGTCCATTTGCTTGTACCACAGGGTCAACCTTGGTTTTTACCTTCTTTTTCTCCAGGGCCAATTACAAACACTTCCTCTACTTCTCCTCATAGGACTTTTTTGAGGCTACTATCATCTGGCTCAATCCATCTTTGTTGCTACTTGTAGGGATCTCCACAGTTTTTGAAAATTTTGGCACTCATTTGACCAGAGTGATTTTAATACATAACATTGTTGAGTAGTTCCTCTGGTAGTCCTTTGTTCACTTAGTTCCAGCATCTCTCTCTGTTGATTTCAGGAATGAATTTCTAAGCTCACTCTAGGTATTTTTCATGCTTATCTTTGATCTGAGACACACCAAAAAGATTATGTATGATTAATATATCATTCTTTTATATTACCTTACCCAAATTCACTGTCTGAATTTAGGCATGAATATTTCACTATCTGATTGCTATCTAATTCAAATCTCTTATGCTTTTCTTTCATGCTTTGCACTCTCTTCCCCTTAGTCAGATGTTTACCTCCTTCTCTGTGTAATTTAGACTCTGTGGCTTGTCTTTTGAGGAACTTAGTATTATTCTTTCACTATTTTTAATTTTCTAGTTTTGTCACTGATCCTGCAACAATTCAGCCACTAGAGACGCTCCAGCCCTTCCTATCCTAAAACATTGCCACCCTTGAGTACACAACATCCTGTAGTTACCCTTGTTGCTTCCTTTTTAAGTAAAAGATTGAAGCATCTTGAAAAAGTTACTTTCCCACCTTCTTATGTCCCATTTGTTTTTTATTTCACTTCAATCTGGTTTCTGGTTCCACTGCTTCACTGCATCTACTTCCACTAATTTCTTCATAGCCCTTAATGTGACTGGACAAAATGAAACATGTGCTATGTTTATCACACTTCATCTCTGTGTGCCAACTGTCACTGCTGAATACTCATTCCCTCCTGAAATCCTCTTTCCTCTGGCATCTACAAACTGTCTTTCTTAGAATTCTTTCTTTCTCTCTGATTTTTTTTTCTATTTTCTTCCTGTGTTCTCACTTTTTCACTGTATTTGACTTATATTAGTCTATTTATAGTCAGTGTAAAAACTCTCCCTAGAGGAACTTACCTAAACAAAGCTTCAACTATTCCACCTGCATTAATGACTCTGAATTTATAGGATAGAAATAGTTTGAACACCACTCTTCTGTATTAAACTGACTTGTAGCTATCTCCATGTGACTGAACCACGTGCCATTGCCTATACTCAACCTTTCATCCTTTTCCTGGAACTTCCTTTTCCTGTCAGTCTAAAAGTGTGGCACCATGTTGTCCTTGCCCAAAATGTTGACAGTTATTTTGTACTTCTTTTCTTTCTTTTCCCTACATCTTCTCACTTATCAAGGGATTTATTATTCAAAAATTCATTATTAAACACAAGTTACACACTATAATAGAAATACGATGTTTAGAAGGGAAATTATACAATGTTAAAGATTCACTGTTATGGAAATGCATAATGCATTCTGTGAGCACAGAGAGTTTGATTGAGTAGACCTGACTAATACTTCCAAACGCACCCTCTCCTCTCCTCTTTCTGTTTTTCCTCTACTTTGTGCAATAACCTCTTGTTCTATGCAGCATAGACCTTTTAATCTACCTTCCTCACTGTTGTCAGAGTGACCTTTCTAAAATGCCATTTTGATCATGTCACCATCTGACTTTCAAACCTTAAGTGGTTCCCAAGACTGTCATGCTATAGTTCACAGTTCACAGCTTAACATCCAAAGCCCTTCACCCTGAGGCCCAAGACTTATTTCTAGCCTCATCTCAGAACATTGTGCCACTCGTTTCACTCCTTCATATGATGCATTTTTTCTTGAAGTGTATGGGGTTGCCTCATACTTCTAGACCTCATTTATTATTAAGGCTTCATACAGTAAGACTCCCCTTATGTTCATGAAACTAATGTCCAGAAAGACTGCTCTGACGAGCTGCTACCTCAAGTCTTATTGAGATAACTCCCTTTGCTCCAATATCTCCCTCTATATTACTACTATCATGGCAGTGATTAATTCATTCACCAAGTATTTATTGAACATCATATATTATACCTTGCTCTCCCTTTTTACTTACTACCCATAGTTTCTTTGAGAAGAAAGATTTTACCTTATCTTAGGTTAATGTACCAGAACCTAGTATAGGGACTGACAGTGCCTAAAATATAGATAGAATCCAATAAATATATGTCATGTGGGCTAGTTCCTATTACAAGTGTTACTGAAAGAAGCATACATGGAATATAGTGGGAGGTCGTATAGCCTGGTCAAGAGGATCTCTAGTTCCAGAGCCAGACAACTTATATGAATCATAGACTTGTGAGCATCCATGTCCTTGAGAAACTTATTTAATCTCTTAAGGCCCCATTTCTGTAAAATAGACAAAATAGTAATATTGTTTTCTCTACCATATACATTTGTTACGAGATTATATACATTCATATATGTATAGCACTTAAAACAAGATCTGGTTATGATAAAAATTTAATAATGATGACTTATAATCAGAAGTCCAACAGCCACAAAACCTATAGCTGAACTTAAGATCAGAGTCTTTAGACTGTGCTTTAAGCTAATGCCTGACATGTAATATAATAAGCATCCCTACATTATTACTGATAGACTTAAAATTGAAGTCCATGCTCAGTTCATTACAACAAATATTTACTGGGAATTTAACATATAGCCCTCAACTCTGAGATGAAAAGGCAGCAAGTTATAGTCTGAGCCTGTGGGGAACTCTAAAGATGGGTTGTGATAGACAATAAAACCATTATAATACTGAAGGAGGTAATTGATAAAAGGAGTGACAAAGACCAACAGAGGTTACTAGTATGGCACAGGAAACGGAACTTAAATTATGTGTTCAGGGAACAAAATCATACATGATTTGAATCAAGAATGATTCGTAAAAGCCTGCCCGGCAAGACAAAGTTAGAGCAAGCGAAATAAGAAAGCAAAAGCACAAGGAATAGTATGTTTAAAGAGCTTCAATGAGTGCCTCAGTACTAGAGATAAATTTAGAGTGGTGAAGTAATGGAACACACAATCTAGAGAAGAGGGCCTTATAGTTCCCTTTAATATATTCCAGTCAGTATTCTAGTGAAAAACTGGAATGAAAACCAGGAATTGGGGCAAACCCACTTTATCCAAATGCTCTTTGCTATGATCAGAAAGATGTGACCATCATTTACACATCATAGAATTGAGCTTTAAACACAGGAAATCTCAGCCCCAGAAAAGCAGACTATTTGCAGTTCTACATATTAGAAGGGAAAAATGTTTTTAATATTCAGATTATATTTTCACTGCTTTTAATACTCAGCAAAAATGAAGATACAGGTAGGTAACATTTAGCTAATGTACAGACACAGTGCCTCCAAACTCTTGCTTAGCTAAAACACTTCCAGTGATCCCATTCATCTACATGGTACCCCTGGTATGTTGCATTTAAGGCAAAAGTTGTCTATAATAAGGATTTCTAATTTCTGCCTTGAAGATTAAGATACTCTGCATTTGAAATTTATTAGATAAGTATAATAGAGTTTATTCATGAGGTGTGTAATTGACAAGTCTAAAACATATCAATATTTTGTTTATGTCATAGATTAAATCTAAAATGTCCCCCAAAGTCTCATGTTCAGAGGTGAATCTTTTAGAAGGTGATTGGATCACAAGAGCTCTATACTGATCATGAATTAGTCTATTCTTGAGGTCATAGCTGAATGTGCTGTTCAGAGGTGGGAATTTGTTGGAATAGGTAGGTCATTGGGGTGTGACTTGGAAAGGTATATTATTGCGTCAGCTCCTCCCTCTCTCTACTTCCTGACTGCCATGGGATGAAAAGGTTTACTCACTCATACTCTTTGACTATGCCATTTGTATCTCAGAGCCAGCCAACAATGGACTGAACCAATTGGAAACCGAGAGGCAAAATAAACCTCTCCTCTTTTAAATTGTGAATTTTGAGTATATTTGATCCAGTGATGGGATAGTGTCTAATACCAGACAAGTGAAGCCATTGGTAACTTCTGATTATGTGGTTCAGAAGACTTTGGAACTACTTTGCAGGCAGAGTTTGAAAAGGTTTAAAGATGTGAGCTAGATAAGTCCTAGAATGTTGTGAGCAGTATTTGATGTGTGACTCTGGTTACAAATCAGAAGACCAAAATTCTGACAGAAATGCAAACAGTGAAGGCCAGGCTCATGAGGTTTCAGCTGGGAATAAGAATTCCAATGACATTTGGACCAGAAGTCATGTGTGTTATGCTCTTGCAGAAAGTGTCCATATTTTTCCTCATGTCCTGAGATTTCACAAAACACTAAGATTAAGGGCAGTAGGCAAATCAATCTTGCTGAGGAAATTTCAAGGCAACCCAACGTTCAGATTCTGGCATGGGTAATGTGGGGGGTTGCTCTCAGCCAGATATACAGTGACAATCAAAAGCAAAAGGAAAAGTCAAATGAATGTGAAGCTTAGCCAGAAAGGAAGAACCTGTAAAGTTGGGACAAAGGAGAGTATGGTTGTTAAAAAGACTAGCATTAAAAAGAAACCATGTTCTTTATGTCAAAATAAGAGGAAATAAGACTTGAAGGCATTTCAGAAATTGTCCAGATTCCATACACTGAAGGTTCCAGAGTAGAGAAGAACAAACTCCTTTGAAAGATTTTTCTTTGAGAAGAGAGGCCCAGAATGCCCTGCTCAGTTAGGGTCACATAGGCCTAAGGAAGTATTTCCCCCAAATTCAACCATCCAGGCACTCAGAGACCACTGTAGTCATAGTCCAAGGGGGCCTGGCTATCCCTTGAGCTTGCTGGAGATCTTGGCATCATCCATGTAGTGCAGAACGCAAGAGTTAAGGGGTCACTGAAGCTTCCACCCTGGTTTTAGAAGGCCTGAGAGACCAGGTAAAAAAAGTGTGATGGTCCAGAACTCTCCCAGAAGACCCTGAAAGGCTGATGCATAAAGCTATGAAAATGAAGTTGGAGGTGCCAGGAATATGGGATGTTTACTGAGGAAAACTATAGCCAGAGAGAGAAGCCAACACAAGCAAGAGGCCATTTGGGCTGCAACCAGGAAGGCTGCAGGGACAGAACTGCCCAAGCCTTTTGGAGCTCACATCTCACCACAACCCGGTCAGGTGCTGGAAGTGGTGCTACAAGATACAAGTTTTACCTTATTGGGTTCCAGTCTTGCTTTGGCCTCATTCCATTCTATCCCTTTATTTCCTCTTTTTGGAATGAGGATATTTACCTTGACCATTGTACATCAGAAGTATTTAACTTTCTTTTTGATTTTTACAGGGACATGCAGCTAAAAGTTTGCCTTGAGTTTCAGAGGAAACTTTGCAGGTTGGACTTTTCAGCAATGCTGAAACTGTTAGAAACTTGGCAAACCTTAGAGATGGGCTAAATGCATTTTGCATAATGAAATGGGCATGAGCCCTTCAGAGGCCAGAAGCAGAATGTTATGGTTTAGATCTGAAGTGCCCTTTCTTCTGTTCAGAAGAGAGATTTTAGAAGGCGATTGGATCATAGGGTTGCCATGCTCATCAATAGATTAGTGAATTGCTGAGTTCATACCTAACCATGCTTTTCAGATGTGAGGCCTGATTAAAAGAGTCAGGTTAGTAGCAATATGATCTGGAAGAATGCATTCTTACCTGTGGCTCCTCCCCTTTCTCTCTATTTCCTGGCTGTCCTGTGTCCAAGGTAACACCTTTCCACCATGTCATTTCTGCTGTGGAGCTAGCCAACCATGAAGTGAACCCACTGGAAACCATGAGCCAAAACAAACCCCTTCTTTAAATTGTGCTATTTTATCCGAGTATATTCATCAACTGAATAACTTTTTTGGGGCGAGGGGGTACCAGGGATCAAACTCGGGACCTTACACTTGTGAGGCAGGCGGCAGAACTACTGAGATAAATCCCTGGCCCCAGCTGAATAACTTTTTGCTTTTGTTTCTGAACTAATAGTTAATGACAGTAGAAATTTTGTAAATAGAAGAACAAATGGGTAAAAAACAGCAAGTGCATCATCTTTATCACTACTCTTCTGGTGCTTCTCATTAAACTTCTCTTTTATTCTCCATCGATGAAACTAATCTATTAGAGAGTCCCTACATTTTTATTTATTTATTTTGGTACCAGGAATTGAACTCAGGACCTTGCGCTTGCTGGGGAGGCGTGGAGCCACTAAGTATATCCCCAGCCCTGGTCCCCATGTTTAACTTGTGTGTTCCTACCTTTGAATATTTATACCCCTCTTGGACTTCTTTTCTCCCAACTTTATACTGTACAAGAATCTCTTATCTGCTAATTCCTTAAGGATTCCTCTTTCCATTCTGCCTCTGAACAGTTCTCACTTGACATTTAAGAATCTGTTCCCTTTAATGGTCAGTTCCTCTCAGATCTTTTCTTCTGTTTTGCTCTGTGCTTTCAGTTCCCGCTGGATGGGCCTGACCTCCGGGATCTTCAGCTTCCTGTGGTTGATCATCTCTGAATTGTCTCACTGGCTGACTTTTCAGCTTTTCCTCTCCTTGGGTTACCAATTTCCTGATAAATTTCTTCTGTTACCAAGCTATATAGTTCTTTCCTACTTCCGGCCTGGACTCTTGTTACTATAGTATCCCTCTAAATATTTATAGTATGTATGTGTTATTTTGGGGGGTTTTCATTAAATACTTGATGTATGACAAGAGCTGTTCTGGTATGGGGATATGGAAAAATACAAAAGAGACAACAATCATAACCTTAATGGAACTCAAATTTGTAAGTATATATTCTTTACATATTCTTTAATTTATAAAGAAGTAAAACAAATCCATAAGAAAAAAACGGGCTCAATAAAACAAAAGCCTGGGATTTAAACTGAAAATTGACCAAAAAAAAAAAAATAATAATAACCATGAGGGAAAAGTACCCCTTTGAGATTTTTTGGAACCCATGCCTTGCAGTTGTTCTGATACTAGAAACTATACTACTAACACTCCCCTCTCCAAGTTGCCTTTCCATGAAGTGATGCAAGAATGTTGCGTGAAATACTGATTATAAGAGCAAAGGAAACAAATAGCAAGTTATAGAAATGTTCAGCAATGCCAGATGAGTTAAATAAATTTTGACATCTATACAGCAAAATACCAGTCAGCTTTTCAAATGTTTTCTATTGTATTTATTGACAGGATATATTGTGAAATTTAAAAATGTATTAAAAGTATACAATGAGTAGTATTTGATTGTAGAATGAAGAGATTTTAATCTTTTTGGGTTTATCTATTTTTACTTATTTCCCCAATGATCATGACCTTAATAATATTTATTATTATTATTATTATTTTATATTTATAGTGAATAGGGTATGCTTGGGTTTTTTTTGTTGTTTGTTTTTTTAGGTACTGGGGATTGAACTCAGGTCCTTGCACTTGTGCAGCAGGCTGCGAAATCACTGAGCTAAATCCTTGGCCCCTATGCTTGGTTTTTAAAATAAAGACTCTGGTGCCAAGACTGGGTAATAATATTACTTTACACAGGATTTTGTCTTGTTAAAGTTTTCTGACTAGGCGTGTTACATTTTTAGCATGAATCAATTTAACATAAATATCTTATTTATATTTTAAAAGGTCTGAAAGAGAAGTACCTTTCTAAGTGTACCTATATAGTTTGCTTGCAAAAATTCTTAAAATAGCTTTTACCCATTAAAATCTTAAAAGGATTACACAATCTAAATTAGTGCCTGAACTGCAAAAAACCATAATGAACTTAATATTATTGCTTTCCAAAATATAGAGCAATTCTAATAGACTATTTTACAATAGGAAGTGCCTTTAGGGGTCAGTATAGCAAAATTAAGATCATTTTATATAACCTTACAAAAGGTCTGGTGGCAGCATAAAAATATCCGGCACAATTATTTGTGAGTTCGTTAGCCCATACATAGTTTTCTTTTTGAGCTTGGTTAATAGTGGAGTAAACTGACAAATCTATGGCCTTTCTTTCAGAAGTTGCATTTGTATTATGCTATTTTTCTATTATGCAAATGCAACTTAAAATTATCTTAGTCAAAATCAAATTTAAAGTTATTAGAGCTGAGATGTGAGACCATTTGGTCAAGGTTTGTCTTCTGTTGTTTAATCTGAAATTAGTGACGGAGATAAACTTATAAATAGGCATCATGTGTTGATAGCCACTGGACATTATATTCCCAGATGATTTAATCTTCATTGTAATATTTCTCCTACAGTTTAGATTTGGATCCCTGCTGCTTATTGCAGAGTAGGTCTTCTGGTTCATTTCTTCAGATCTTCAGGAGTCTGGTTTCTGGTTGGTCTCCATTGCCAGATCTAGCTTTCTTCATACCTTCTCATTAATATCAAATCTGGCTTAAGCTGGTGCCACTCTTACCATATCACTTAGCCTTTTCTAACCTAATGTTATAGTTGGCTAAACAATTACAGACTTCTAAGTGCTTACATATCTCAGTGAAAAAGGATTTAGTAACCAGGTCATTGAAAGATAAACCTTAATTGGCCAGGATGTAGTTCAGTGGCACCACGCCTGCCTCACAAGGACAAGGTCCTGAGTTTGATCCCCAGTACCAAAAAAAAAAAAAAGATAACTTAATTGGCTTTGTTCTACAGTAATTTTTGTGAGTCCAATACATTGAATTTTCTTTTTATTCCTTGTTTAAAACAAAAATCATATTACAATACTTCAAAAGAAATTTGTACCAATAAATATAATGCTTACCATCAAATACGATATAGTTTATAAGCATGCAGTTATTTGCTAAGTCATTTCATACTCATAGGCAAAAATGTATTGAGGCTCTCTGGGTAGCTCCAGGATTCATTGTCATAGCAGTACTCACTATGTCTTGGAATTGCTCTTGAGATAAGATAACTCTTTCTAAAAGAAACCAATAAAAGAATTTAATACAAAAAAAAGAAACCTAGAAAGAAAAGATTATTCCTCCAGTGGGGTATGAAAGTCCTGTGAGGTGAATACTTTAACTTGTCTTCTCTTATTTGTATGGAAGCTAGGGTAAGAGTTAACTTGAATTATGTGCAGGTCTGAGAATGTGTTGAGGTTGCTCATTAGTGGTGATTTTAGCCTTAAATATTAAGCTGGCCTCAAAGTGAAGGGTATCCCTAGACTTGAGGGCTATATTTTGATATGCTTTAGGAAAATCAACAATTACTTTCAAGAATAGCCTTTTTATAATTTATCCCCAAATATTTTCTTTCTTCTATGGTTTCTATGTTTTGTTCCGCAACTCTTGAAAACCAAAAGGAAAACATTAGCAGTAGTATTTATCTTCATCAGTGTGTTGCCTCTCTTCAAAGAGAAAAGCCATTTCATTGTTAATTCACATATTTAGAAGGAAAATATTTTAGTTGTTTTTACTTGAAAAACCTATAAACAAAATAGTGAGAGTTGCCCTTAACTTTCAATGCTTAAAAAACTATAACTAGAAAAAAAAATAGCATTGATTTTAAGATAATCTCTGGGATTTAGTGGGTGGAATGTGAGAAATTCCTAAATTTTATTTTTGTCTTTTTCTCACATGTCAATTCGTGGTGAAGGATACATTGTACATAAGTAGTCTGTGCTGAGTGAAGCAGCTGATTAACATACCAAAAGTAACCTGCTTAATATAGTCAACAGAAGAGTTTCCCAAAGGAAGAATTGTACTGTACTTGAAGTTATCACTTGAGTCATTTAAATTGACATTGGACTAGACTTCGAAGGACAGGCTACAAGGAATCCACCTTCACTGACAGAAACAGTACAGAGAAGGTCTAAGAAAAATAGAGATTAAAATCACCAAGAGATTTTTGATATGATGTTTTTTCTGAATCTAAGAAAATAGAATTTAAATGATAGAAAGTGTTAAACCTTTGTATTTTTTCATTGCATAGTATTACCTAATTTTTTTATTTAAATGAAATACATGAGGTAGATAGCCTGTGCAAGAAATTTGCTATGGCCTAGCAGGTTAATCTGATTGTATTAAGATATTTGAATTGAAATGTATGCATAAAATTTATATATATAATATATAATTATTATAAATAATATTTTTATCAAATTTACCATTATTGAAGACTCTCATAAGATTTAAAAGTTCAATTGCTGTACTACTTTTCTATCATTATGGTATGCCCCATATGAATTACTTAATTGTAGCCATATATTTCCATTCTTAAAAGTTTTATTGAAATCCCTTAGTTTAAAAAAAATTCATATTGGAAGTGGTAAACCTCAATTACATAAATAATGTTGATACTATATAATGCATAACTTAGTCAAGCTTACTTAAAAAATAACTTGTCAGGAATAACATGTCAGCAGGAAACAGGAGTAACTGCCATCATATCAGTACTATCCACATATTACCAAGTGCAGAATGCTACATTGTATAACATTACTTTGTTCACTTTGCTTCCTAGCCCTTATTAAGCCCTATTAAAAATCAATGGTTATAAGCCTGGGGCAATATCGCATTTCTATAATCCCAGCTACTAGGAAGCCTGAGGTAGGAAGATCTCAAGTTTAAGGCCAGCATGAACCACTTATTGAGACTGTCTCAAAATCTAAAAAAATAAAAAAGGCTGGGGGTGAGGCTCAATGGTAGAGTGCAACACACACACACACACACACACACATACATCAATGGATAGAAAACAGTGGTCTTATTATCACACTTGTCTTAAGTTTGAATGATATGGTTAAATGAGTAATTGATTCCCAGCAACTATATCTAGAACCTGGGTTCATTGACAGGGTTGTAGCCAATGCTTAATCTTCAAATTCGCCAATACCTTTCTAATGTAAATCCTGCATTGCTTTTGAGTTTGTCTATCTCCACTCCTCTTATTAGATATCTAACTCAGCGTTTCTCTGTGGGGGGGATATTTTGCCCTCCAGGTTACATTTCAGAATGCCTGGTAGCATTTATATCATACTGAGTGACAGTTTCTTATGGGAAGAGGCCAGAGACATTGCTGTGTTCAGGAAGCCTCCACAATACACATTTTCTGACCCAAAATTTCAGTAGTGCCTATGCTGAGAATCTCTAAGACTAGCTCAAGGGTGCTCATCTTTTCATCGAAGACTGGCAACCCCTGGAAGGCTTTAGAGGTCCATTCACCTGTTTTAAGAAATGAGAAGATGCTGTAAAAGAACCAAAAAGTCATGCAATTCTAGATCAGAAACATTCAGTCTAAGTGGCACTTGGCAGAAAATATAAACGATCAAAGCAATCAGCTCGTGTTGTCACATTCTTCTCATTTTAAGAAAGCAGAATTATCCAGCTCTGGGAATTTATTGCCAGGCGGAAACAAAGGACTACCATTGTCAGAATCGTTATTTTTTCAAGAGAATCCAGTAATCTATTTTTATGTGAAATCCTCTGAATTTTCAAGTGTTTCTCATTCTATTTTTGACAGACCAGGAAAACCAAATAGAAAACATTTTGAAATGAAATTAATCCTTTTGGTCAGGAATTTTATAACTTCTGGTCTCAGTTCTGACTGTCATGGATATATTAATTCATACACTCATTCACTTACCAGGCACTAATTGAAGAACTGTTGTATTGATGGAGTGAAGAATAACTAGGATTTTATAGAAACCCACACAGTTCTTGACTTTTCTGGAGCGGAGAGTTTATCCTACATGGAGGATCAAATTGACTTGATTCTTAGTATGTGTTTTAAACTGATTGATTGATTGATTGATCTCTTTCCATTCCCTAAGCAGGTTTTTCTATTAAAATAGGAATATATACTTGGGTATCTCACTCTTCAGTTGACATTTAGCAACTCAGAGCAACTCCAGAACAGTGCTTTCAAAGTTAAAAATACTAAATTTAACAGCTTAGAGACTTTCTACTCAACAATTAATACTCTCTATTCCTTTTCCCCCATTTTCCTCAACTTTTTTAAAACTTATGCCTCTGTTTTATCACCACTAAATTAATGACCTTAGTATTTAATAAATTAAACATTTAAAAAGTGCTTTAAAGAGTACAAGTATAATTTGGAAGACAGAATTTTTCTTCAAATCACTACTCTGCTTGCTTTGGTAGTATATATATATATATTATATATATATTTATTTATACTAAATCACTGCCTTTTCGCATAAGCCCTGCTATTCTGACTTGTGTGTTTAGCCTTGTTTCAAAACTCTTGCCTGGCAACAGATTTAATTCTTGCAGCAGTATGGAAGATTGTCTTCCTTTTTTAGATAAGGAAACTGAGTCACAGGTAACCTAATGGACTTGATCAATATCACACAGTTTAAAAACTGAAATCTAAACTCTGGCTGTTTGTGAAAAAGCCCTTGCTCATTACAATACAATGTGAGAGGATACATTTGTTGGCTTAAACTTGATGTGGAAGGTAGAAATGAGAGGAAAAAAAAACCCTGGATTTTTTTCTGCAGTTCACTCTTTCTGAATTGTGAGTCTCTGTAGAATGTGATCCTTCTTCAAGCACACACACGCAAACACACACAC
Organism: Heterocephalus glaber; assembly: GCF_000247695.1. Next base: position 28,661,746 of record NW_004624751.1, read on the forward strand.
ACTCACCCATTCACATAAAGTCAGCCATCAGAACTCTAAGAAAAGTTTGTGTGGCCTAAAGCAGCAGCCGTGGATCCAGTAATAAAGACATTACAGCACTGCTCTTTGCCAAGGAGTATTAACATTGGCTTTCCACCTTCTCTCTGTGATGGTGAGAATTAGGTTAAGCAGCTTTTGTCATCCTTGTTCTCTTCTAAGCAATTAACCCAATTTATACACAATTTAGCTTTAAATTTAATATATTCTTCAATAACAAGAATTACTTAGCTCATTTCCAGATTACTGAATCTTTTGTACATTTGCAAGTTTTAAATTGAATGAAACTTGCAAGTTTCATTTTCAGAAATGAAAATGTAAACTTGAGGAGTTCAAGAATAAATGTTTGTGTTGTATTTATTTTTACCTAATTTAGAAAATCCCACTTAATTATACAATGCATTCAATTAATACAGTAGAAGCAAAATTTATTTTTGAATCAGGATTTATTCTCAGAAAAAAAGAATTTTCTTTAAGAAAAAAAGAAAAGAGGTTTCTTTCTTTCTTTATTTTCTTTGCAGTGAAGTGGACTCATTGGATTAGTCATCTGCAGTGTCAAGAAACCAATAATTGTTTTTTATGCTTTTTCAAGCCTCTTAATTTAGTAAACCTATAATTGAAAAGTAAAATTTTACAATAAAACAATATAACTCAGTCCATGTTGCTATGGAAAAGTAAAGGGTTTCCTCCTACTTTAGTTTATTAATTTTCAAATAATGCTTAAGGGCTTGTTATGATAGTTCTTTACAAGGTAGTAAATATACAGTTATCCAGACTGTCTGGGCTGAAAACTAATTACCATCAGAAACTGAAGCATTAAGGCTTGTTATTTCTGCAAATCAAACAACTCCAAATATAATTTTCATATTAAATCCAATATGCAATGATGCAGGGATATCCTCACAATGCAAACCATTATCTAAAATGTCCTTGTTCCTTATTCTTGTTTATAAGCAATGTAACTAGAATTTTAAATGTTCTTTGAAAAGGGAAGTTGAGGAGACAGTAAAAATAGCAATTTAAAAGAATAAAAGGAATAAAAAATGGAGCTATTCAAATAATTAAAAGTTTCTTTGATTACAAAATTATGGAATACAGGAAAAATACATTGTCTGCAGGAAAATACTCCATAGTATATAGACTATGCTTAATTTTCCATAATTTTCATTTGTACTCTGTTTTAAACCCTTCTGCAGTGATATATTTGAAGGAGCCACATTTTAAATTAGTGTTAACATAAAATAAAGAAGTAAGAATAGGAAAGAAGAGTTTTACTATTCAAAAGGAAAACAAACCTATGGAGGTATAAATACACAAGAAATCTCATAATTTTAAGTGGTTACCTCACATTTGAATTTTAAAGATTATTTATAAACAGAATCTTCATAGAGGCCAAATGTTTCACTGTCATTGAGTAATTTCAAGTCTTAGAAATTAAAAACTTTTAAAAAACACGGCAGATGCAAAACTGCCACAAATATATGGTAAAATCTTACTGTTGATTGAATAAAGTAGTGGCTGTCAGTGCATGCTACTGCAGGCATCAAGTGGACACTGAGGAAATTTTGACTTCGTGGGTTTGAGTGAATAGATGGGGAATTCATGGGGAAAATTATAATTTCAAAAAATTAAAATCTTCCATTTAATAATTGGAAAATATAGCCAGACTGCTTTAAAAACATTAAAAAGTGACAATTGAGATATACGTCTAATATCAAGCACAATTGATGTATATTTGTCTAATATCAAGTACTGTTACATGTACACTTACTTCATGGTTATAGACAAAAAGGCATTCAACAGTCAACAGAAATCCTATGAAACTAGTATTCTTTAAAAGTGTACTTAGGATTATAGTACAGGCAAGTGATATATTTTTGAAAAATTATTGGCAAGCAATCTTTTTATTAGTCAAAACTTAATTTTCACATTTTAATACATATTCTATGTTTTGTAAACTTATTCACACTGATATGCCCTTTTAAATTTTTTTCTTGTCCCAAAGTAATTCACTTTAATGTTAAATTTAATTTATTTTGTTCCATGTTTAAACATTTTCTTAACTTTTGAGTATCATGAAATGACAGCAATTCTAGTGCACAGGAAATAAAATAGAAGAATAAGAAATCTGACTGGCAGGAATGGAAGAAAGCAGAATGCAATACTTATTTCTTTGGACAATTTCTTAACGTTGTTAGCATAAAGTGGTGGTGAAGCCAGGGGTGGTGGTCCGTGCCTGTAATCCCAGCCCTTGGGAGGCTGAGGCAGGAGGATCACCATGAGTTTGAGGCCAGCTTGAAGTACATATTGAGTTCAAAGCCGGTCGGAGTTACCTGTATCAAAAAAAAAAAACAAACCAAAAAAACCGTACAAGAACATGTAGGGGGAACTTCCTCCCGATCGCTTTTTCATTTTCATCTTCCTCACAATTATCTTCTAATACTTAGGAAACTAATATTATTAGTTAAGAGTTGAGAAATACAGGCTTTCCCATCTTTTTACTCATAATAATAGCATAAGCAAGACAATGAATATTAATAAAACAAACATTTATTAAGCGAGTATTGTGTCACGCTATTACCATTTTGTAGATAACGGTTTTTACTTGTTTATTGTACTTGTCTGTCTTTCCCCACTAGAACCTAAATCCAGGAGTACCCTGAAGGAGACACCGATATAACCAATACCTCTATTTCTTTCTTTCTTTGTTTTTGGTTTTTTTTGGTACCGGAAATAGAACTCGGAACCTTGCGCTTGCAAGGCAGGTGGAGGCACCACTGAGCTAAATTCCTGGCCCACCATTTTTTTTTTTTCTTTCTATGTGTATTATTTCTCTATAACATTTTAGTAGTATTCTGTTGTTATTGCTCTCCACGTATCCAAAAGGCAAGAAAAGACCTAATGCAAACAATCTGAAACAGGAGTGGAACGCATAAATAGCAGAAAGACAGTCAATGCGGCTGAATTCTAGAGAAAAGTGGGATGTTCAAAGAGGTAAGAAGGGGCCAGAACCCACTGGCTTCAATAATGCAGCAGACTAGAAACCCTGGTACAGATTTTAAAGAGATCTGTCTGGGTTTGTTGAGCATAGACTTACGTGTGAGTGTAGGGGCAAATAGAATCCTGGAAACAAATTCGGGGAGTTTTGCAGTAACAGACAGCAGGCAATGATGGTGACGACAGAGATGGAGAGGTGGACACATTGGAAATGTATGCAAGGGTGGTAGACACAATGTGATTTTCTAATGAATACCGTCAGAACTAAGCTTCATGAAGTGTGCATTCCTGATGCCTACACATTTTCTAACACATAAATAGTTTGATAACTATTTATAAATTGAAAGAATAAGTGAATAAAGAAGAGAGAGACCAAGCAAGGATTAGAGATAATTTTTGCTTTAGGACAGAAAACTAAATACGATTTTCCAATTCATGGAACCAGGGAAGAGCACAAAAAACGTTTTTATTTTTTCTAGTAGGGAACGATGTAAAGTTGTCAGTTTTCCTTTTAGTAAGTGCTATCTAATATTCTAAAAATATATCTTTTTTTTCTTGATGTTCAATATCCTTTGACCAGTAATGAAATGGTGATAATAGTGTAATAGAATATTTAATTTTTGCCTTTTTTCATAGCTTTAGTTAACAAAACGGTGACTTCCTGTTCACACACACACACACGCATGCACGAGTGCACACACACAAGATATTTTGCTGAGATCCAAATGCATAGGGTCCTTTAGTCTAAATTACTCCCTTTTAAAAATTATCTAGTGCCCAAATTAAAATTAAAGCTTCAGGAAATTTCTTTCTATGTATTTAGGGAGAACTGTGAGTGTTTATGTGTGTGTGTGTGTGTGTGTGTGTGTATCCTGTCCTTCCCACACAAGGGTAGGAAAGTAAGTGTATGCCTTCTTAAAAACTTAAAAAGTAATACTTTTTGAATGGAGAAAGATATGTAACTGTAGTATTTATATTGATGAAAGATCCTTTTCAAAGAAAATATACTTTGCTTTCATCTTTATGTATTGTTATTGGAAGCAGAAAATTTTTATCCTTTATCTATAATTTTTCCTAATTTTGGCTAAGTTTAATTACTTTCCATACAAAACTCCTAACTACGAAACTGGTTTTAAAGTCACTACTACAGTCACAGCCATGACCTCAATAGTCAGAGTATCTCTCTTGTGCATATTTCTAAATAAAGCTGATGCAATTTTCCAGTCTAATTTATATAAAAGGAACTGATCTAGGCCAAATAATATTCTTCTGTGTTTATCTTGGGAGAAAATATGAAACCATATTAATATTCAAGAACATTTCTTTCTCTATAGATTATGAAATGCCATTTATATTGTACTGGAAATTCATAACATACTTTCTTTAGCTATTGGGTTACAAAATTAGGTCATATAATGTAAAATAGATTTTTTGTATACTTATATGCATGAATGCCTGTTACATATCCTTACATATTATTCCTTTAGAATCAATTATATACAAAAGTTGTAGAACAGACATTTTAAATCTTTATTGGAATGTGAAGTAATTATTATATAGAAAGTTGAAATAAAGTCATGCAGCTCACTTCACAGCAGTTGTAGTTGTCCTATTAAGGATAAATTTTGACTATCTCAATTTTCAATAGAAATAAGCACACCTATGGAAATAAAACATGCCACTATTACTTACCCCATTCAGATTTATTTCTTTTGGCTAAATAAATTCATTTTTATCAAGGGAATTAAAATCTATGCATTCATTTACATTTCTGATGTGAGCTTCAGTTGTCTGCTGGTAGCTGCTGCTATTTGTAAATTAAAAATTATGTCTTGGTAGTGATGGTAAGTTAAAATAGGAAACATTTAAGTGTGGTTGTATTGTCATAAATTCCTTAAAATGTAACTCATCTGGTTTTCCTAAAAAAATGAAAGCAACACCCCCTGTCACTTTGCCAATTGCACTTACATCTTTATTAGTCATTCAAGTGGGGCGAAGGAAAGATCTTTTGAAAACAGGCAAATTGAGTATTTGTCTTGTAAACTTTCAGGGGAAATAAATTTTAAAAACAGGAAAAAAATTAAAACAATATAGTAGCATGTACTCTTTCTTGATCAAAACATTTTGCTTCTTAGATATACAGTATAATGTTCATACAAATTTAAAGATAGTATATTAGAAATTTTCAAGAATCTAAAGTATACAGTGCAAAAATTAAGCTCCTTTATTGGGTCAGCAATTGCCCCTTTAATGGTATTAATTATTTTAAAATCACATTTTTTAATTCTTTTTTTAATGAAGCCCCATCTCTGTCCTTAAGATGTAAACACTTTTATAGGTAACAGAATAGTGCCTAGGGGCTACATCACTAGAAGTAGGCTGCTAATGTTTGAATTCTTGCTCCACTCTTTATGAGAAAGATAATAGTGACTGTACACTGAGAAAGTTGCTTAATTTTTTTTGCCCATGTTTTCTCAGCTACAGAATGGATATAATGAACATACCTGCATCAAAGTGTTGTAAAGCCCTAAATGAGTTAATATATATAGAATTTTTATTGGGTGCTCAATAAATTCAAAAAAATGTACATTGTCTAATAAATGTTTAACACCCCTGTACCAAAAAAATTAATAACACGAAAAACAGAAACCGAGAATTTTTTCTATGTAGAGTTTTAAAATGATGAGAAGCTGGGCTGGGGATTTACTTCAGTGGTTCTGGTGCCTGCTTCACAAGCGCAAGGTTCCGAGTTCAATCTCTGGTACCAAAAAAAAAAAAAAGATGTGAAGCTGCTGAAACATGATAATGTTAAAACAAGAGGAGTAAAAATAAAACTAAATATAGGATATGATTTAAATTATCTGCAATCTCTTTCCTACTGGAAAAGTCAGCAACACAGACTTTTCTGAAATACTTTCATTATCATTAATTCAGGAGAAAGATGCAATCTATGTCATGCTAATTTTCTATGTTATGGTGAAAACCATGATTTGCCCTGGGGAAGAACTGAAATAAATTTCAGTATTGGTATAAAATATTACTGATGGTTATAAAAAATGTAAGAGGGCTGGGGATTTAGCTCAGTGGTTCCACTGCCTGCCTCGCAAGCACAAGGTCCCGAGTTCAATCCCAGGTATCAAAAAAAAAAGAAAGAAACTCTTTAGTAATTAGTTTCACACTATCCTACAAAAGAGCAAAAATCTAGAAATAACATTTTTTGAGTAGCAGGACAATCCATAATAATTATGGGCTTATCCATGAGTATAACTGGAAATCTATGTAACACAGGTTTTGATAAAGGCCATAAATGAAGTTGACAAACTGTTATATAAAATATATCTTCCTACCTTGACAAATATACTTTAAAATAACTTGATGGCCAGAAGAAATAAAACAGGATCTTCAGACACCTTGGAGGTCCACAACCGACTTCCTGGGCATCACTCCTTAATTGCTAGATTTCTCTTTCCACCCATGCCGATTGCCTTGGTATGAAACTGGAAGGTGTAGCCCTCACATCTCAACTCACTCCTCATCTCTCTCAAAAATTTACCCGTGGTAAATTTGTAGCCCTAAAATTCCAGTCAGTATCACACACCTGGGGAACAGCCATATTCTGGCTTCAGGAAATGGTGCCTTGGCTTCTTTTGGTTATGATTTCCAGGCCTGCAACTATAGATGGTCCCACAGGACCAAGAAGTTTCCATTTTTATGGAGAGATGCGTGTGACCAGGGCAGGGCCATCTTCTGCATGGGTGTACTGATGAATGGGACTCCAAGATCATTTTCACAACCCACACATGAAATCAACCTCTTTTAAAGCTACATGTGGCATCCAATAGGAGATTAAAGGACATAATAAATATTTCTCTACTAGAAATGCACTGTTTATACTAAGTGATCCACTGTTCATATTATTTAGAACAACATAGTTTATTTAGAGCAACATAAGTCTGACTCATTTTCCTTAGATCTTCCTTATTCCCACAAGCTTCACCTAAAACAGTGACCTCACTGACTTAGACAAGCACAGAGTGGTCCCACATTGAGTTAGTCAACCATTCAATAAATATTTACAGAGCACCTATTATGTGTCAAGAACAGTACCAGCACTGAGTATACAGAGTTCCAAGAATAAGCATCATTTCTGCTTTCTCTAAATTTAAAATCTAGGGAAAAATTCATGTAGACAAACAAAGGTAATGGTCCTGCCATGTTGTGAGTAATACACACACACACACACACACACACACACACACACACAAACAAAGGAAGCTTTTCTGGGAGGAAATGATTTCTGATCTGAGAGCCAAGAAAAGAGGTGGGAAAGGTATAGAAAACATAGAATGAAAGAAAACATGCAAGTTCAAGAAACTGATGATATACATATATAATTATGGTTGGTGAAATTTAAAAAGAGAATTAAAAAGTAATAATTATAGTGGGCAGAGGTTAGATCATGCAGGATCTTGAAAATCTTACAAAGTTTGGACTTGATTCTAACAGTAATAAAGAGGCACTGAAAGGCATTATTTCAGGAGAGACATGATAGCATTATGGTTTTCTAAAGCATTCTTTCATATCTGCTTTAAGAATTTATTAGATCTGTGTCATGATATACACAGAAGATAATGGTAGCCTATTTCAAGGGGATGGTAGGGTTTTAAGAGGAATCAAAAGCTAGAAGACAATGAAATAGAATCTTTGCAGGACTGGCTAATTGAGTGTAGAAGGTGAGAGATACAGAGAATGGAGGCTAAGTCCTGGATTTCTAGGTTTGCATTCTAGGTAGTAGTAACTTGTACTGAGAATGATGAAAGTGAAAAATAGGTTTAGTTGCAAGGAAGTGAGTTAACAAGTGTATTCCCAGAAATGGTGAGATGAAGATAGAGATGAGATATCTTAATACCCATACCCATATTTCCACTGACTCCTAGAAATGTCAATGTCCCTCTCCTTCTCTCTGCCCCTGTTCCTCTTCTTCTCCTTCTCCCTCCTAGAAATATCTGAGTCAGTGGAAATACTTAGGGAAGACAGTCAATATTTTGGAATAATTTAGGGAAATATCAGCATATAGCAAGTTAATGAAATCATGGTAAAGGATACAGAGAACCAAAGGGAGTATGTGGGGTGAACACAAACATTGGAGGGTAGAACTCTGAGATTGGCAGAGAAAGAAGAAAAGAAAGAGTAGAAGCAAAGAACATAAAAGATGGTGAAGGAAATGCGAAATTGCAGAATTGTTAAATGAAGTAAAACTTGTTTTTAAAACAGAAAAAAGAAAACTTGAGTGTCTATAGAGCACAGAGTAAATTTGTATTTATTCAGGCATGTACTCATTTGCAGTTTTTCCCACAGACTATATACACTTCTAATCATACTCACTCATACTCCACATACACACCCACACGTTCTCACAGACACCACACCTGACTCCATAAACTGACAAGCTCGAAAATGTCACAAATAGAAATTCTCATTCATTAAATTCAACTCTTGGCCTCTACTAGCATACTATTAACTTAGAGCAGTGTACTGATTTAAAATAAGTAAGCTTTGCTTTATGACTTAAAAAAGAATATGGCACAGTTTTCCTTCTGTTAAATGGGTATAATAATACTAGCATAGAGAAGTTTTGAGATTTAATTGATGCTTATAAAATGATTTGGGAGCCCAAGATGAAAGGTGCTATGTAATGTTATTGCTGTTATTGGCATTGATAGTGGTGACTTACCTTAACATTTGAATGTGCAATAGTCTAAACCACAGTGTAATCCAGGATGATAAAATACAAGGTGTTATTAGACGACTTAGAAGTACTAAGATAATGACTAAACTTTCCTTCTAACTATTTGTATTTCATTATCTTTCTGATACCTACTACTCAGTTTTAGCTCTTATTTGTCATACAAGTTTCTCATTTTCTGCTTTGTCTTAATATTGTAGAACAGTTTGGCTCAAAGGGCCTTTGAGAATCTTGTAATGCAATCTTGAAGTCAACAGATGTAGAAACTGAATCCCAAGTTTACATTCTTTATTCCCAGAATTACTGAGGCAGAATTTAATATCAAGTTTCAAGATTTTTTATTTTTTTCACTAGAGATTATTTCACAAACAAGAAAATTAGTCTGAAAATACAATACCTCACCAGATAAGATATTTAAGAAAACATTATTAGTAATAACAAGATAAACATAGTAACAATAGCTTTGAGAATGATAAAATGGCACTTATTTTCATTAATACATGAGATACTTTAAATTTAATATTTATAACAGAATACTCATTACTGGAGAAAACCCACACACAAGGGAGACATAAGCAAAGGATGAAAGTAATTAAAATTCATGAATTACAATTGAGTTATTTGGTATTATCTATTGTTTGTCTTGATGAAAGAGAAAATTTTTCTGCCCTGGATATCAGATGTGATTTTCTTTAACAAATGTATTTTGGATACAGCTTTTGTTCCAGGTACTCTATTAGGCTCTGAGGATAGAAGAGAGAAAAAAGATAGTTAAAATTGCTATTTTCATTTTGCTTATGGTGAAAAGTTAATAAAAAGTTAAAATAATAAAAATAATTTCAGATTTTAACCAGTACTATAAAGGAAGCCAACAGCATTGGTTATCAGAACTTTAGATAGAATGGTCTTGGAAGAAAGTAGCAGTAGGCCAGAAACCTGAAAGATTACAAAGAAGGAACTAAGGAAGAATACAAAGAAGAAAGTTCCGAGAGAGAACGGCATGACAACACTAAGGTTGGCTCAATAGAAACAAACAAACAAAAATCCACTGTGAGGGCTGTGTAGTAAGTTGTGTGAGGGTGAGGTTGGCAGGGGTCGTGGGGTGTTGTGTTATGTTGTGGAAATAAGGTTTGGGAGTTTGGACCTTAGTAATAAAGGGGCCATAGGAAGATTTTAATTAGGGCAGTAAAGTGGTTAAATACGTTTTCTAAAAGTGTTCCAATTATTGTTTTGAAACTGCATTGTGGAAGGAAAACAGAAGGAAATGAAAGTTGTTCAGAATCATTATGGTAGTTCAGGTGAGAGCTAAAGGTCACTTGGACTGAGAAGTGACAGTGAGATGGAGCAAAATGAATAGTCCGTGATATATTATTGGCAAGGCAGACTTGACAGATGAGAAGAGAGAAACAAGGATGACTTTAGGGTTGGGGTTGCATTACAAGGTGCACAGTAGTGCTATTTGCAGGTAGGATGGGGAAAAGGAGAAGCAAATTTTCATGCGGAAAGTGAATTCCTTTTGACATGTGCCCATGTGGAAACATCAAAGAGGCAGTTGGTTACACAAATCTGGAGCAGCTCAGAGGAAGAAAGTATTAAACACATATAAAGTTGGAAGTCATATTCACCTAATACTTACTATTTTAAAATTCTGGAAGATAAACACTAGAAAGTAAAAGAAAAAGACTTAGGAATTGAACTCTGAGGCTTAGTACCATAAAGAAAGCATGGAAACCAAAAAATTCAAGAAATGAAGCTGAAAAAGAGTAAGCAGACAGGTAACAGGAAAATGAAGGGGATATGGTGTTTTGGGGATCAAAGATGAGAGGAGGAGAAAAAGACTAATCATGTCCAGTGCTTCCAAGAAGTCAAATTAGACAGGCCAGAGACACCTTCTTTTATTGGCAAGATGGAGGTTGTCCGTGATCCTGACAACTCCAGTTCTGTGGTGCTAAGGATAAAATTAGACTGGGATGGATTAAAGAGTCCCAAGGTGGTGAGAAACAGTGAATATAGACAAGTATTTCAAGAAATTTTTCAGTACAAGAAAACAGAATAGGATTCAGGTGGCAGAGATACGAAGCATGTAAGTGTGTAAGTGCGTAAGTGTATGTGTGCCAGTATGTGTGTGTCAGTATGTGTGTGTGTGTGTGTGTGTAAGATTAAAGGACCAGTCCAAAAGTTTTTACCAAAGGACCAGTTTAAGATGAAGCCTTACAAAAGCATAGGCAACCTTAGCATTTAATTTATTTAATTCTGAGTATTTGATTTTTTTTGCTAAAATTTGATTCTTTTCCATGGCACAGACACCAGGAGTGGACATCTTAGGTGGTGTGTGGAAATCTCTAGGTGACTGCATTTTCTTGCAACTTTTTCTGATATTTGTCTGAGAACACAAGGTCATATGGAAAACAGGGATGAGTTCATCAGACTTTAGTGCTTGAGAAAGAAATTTCCACAAGAAGGGAATTTAATAGAGGGAATTAGATGCTTATAAAATTTGGAGTGGGGAAGGAAGCTGACAAATTATTGGTTCAAAAGTCACATGGCATTGTATGGTTGCAATCAGGTAACCATTGCTGCCACCCGCCCATGAAATTGGTGATGTGTCAGCAGAATGGTTGGTCAGTTCCAAAATTCATATCTTTCAGATATAACTATCCTCATTCCTGGTTGGCAGGCAGAAGTGAGTCTGTAACATGGGGTTACAGAGGAATTTCTGAGGCTGCTGACAGGTAGCTGTTCTAGCTCCAGCAGTAGTAGCAGCGCAGATGGGGTTGGAGCATCCAGGGCTGAGGGGCAGACCCTTGCCAAGTGAAGGAGTGGCCAGACCATGAAATGTTCCAAAAGCAGACATTAATAGAACAGCATGGAATGTAACTCAGCATACCTCAGAGATCATACCACCTTTGTTTTCTAATCCACCTTCCAAATATCTCATAAGTACATAGTTTAGGAGAACTTAATTGACATCCTGAACACTTACTATAAAGAAATCTCAGTAGTGTAGTTTTAGCTTTCCATTATAGAGGGTGAGTGAAATCTCAGGCCTGTAGAATGCACCCAAGAAATTAATTTGCATGAGCCCCTGAATCTAACTGACAGCACAGGGGGGAGGCAGAGAGAGAGAGAGGGAGAGAGAGAGAGAGAGAGAGGCAGAGAGAGAGAACCTGGGTGAGGTGTCACAGGCGTATAATCTCAGGTACTCAGGAGGCTGAAGCAGGAGGATCATTAGTTTGAGCCAAGAATGGACAACTTGCAAGGTTCTGTCTCTCAAAATTTTAAAAGGGGAGATAGGTTGATGTTGGGGATGTAGATCAGCACTTGATGTGTTAAATCCTCAGTATTGGGCAGAGAGAGAGAGGGAGAGAGAGAGAGAGAGAAGACAGAGACAAGAAAGAGTCAGAGAAAGGGAATGCAGAGAAACTATACTAATAATGCTAACAAAATTCAATAGGATAATAAATTAAATGTCCATAAAAAAGAAGTTATTGGATCAGTTATCATACATGTGTCCAATAAAATACATCAATAATGGTGATTCACGTGTATAAGAATTTATTCATTCGACAAACTTCATTATGCTCTCCATCTATGGCAATGCATATATAAGATGCATTATTAAAGTTGAAAGACTCAAAATATGGCATAATATATGACACAAAATATAATCCTCCTGCCTCAGCTTCCCAGAGTGAAGAGATTATAGGCATGTACCATCTTATCTGGTTCTTTTCTAAATCAGACTAAATCAGTCTCTTTTTCTCCTTTTTTCAATTCCTAGTCTCTTCTCAGATATTAACAATACCTAAATTTAAGTAATTTACAGTTTTTTGAACAAAAACTGCAAAGGTGTCATTTTCCTCTATTATTTGTTACTTAAATGAAATATTAAATATTTCTTTGTCCTTGTATATAGCTCTTAAATATTTTTCAAGGATATTTTTTGATTTAAAATCACTCCTGCTATCTACCAATCTTAAATTATGTATCATTAACTTTATCAAAGAAAGTTTAACCTTGTTTGTAAATATGAATATTTTAGCTCTTGAAATCTTTCTTCCTGGAGTGTACCATATCCCACCAAAGAAAATATGTTAAATTATTATCTCAGGAAAGCTTTCAACAGAACCAAATTATTCTCTGCCCACCCTTTCTTGTTCTTCGTAACCTACAACAACTTAATCCTTGCCCTGAATGATTACTCAATAATTATTTTGTGGGAGACTGGAAGATTGCCCGGGGCCCCTCCGCCTGCATGTCTGGCCCTGTCGCTAACCTGGAGCGCTGGTTGAGGGAGAAGATGAGCTGCAGTTGCTAGTGGTGACTCAGGGGGTCATTTGCCCGAAGGTTTCAGATGTATGAAACAGTATTTAAAGGCAAGAGTTGGAAAGAGACATTCTGGATTCAGCTGGAAGCATAGGAAACATATATCATCCTTCGTGGTAGCTCACAGAACATGAAGAATGGTTTCGATCTTAGGAGAGTTCACAAACTTCTGTACAACCATCAGTTTGTGCCTTAAACAGGCCAGTTACCAAGTTAATTCTTTTTTTCTTTTTTTTTTTCTTTTTCTTTTGTTGGTACCGGGGATCAAACTCTGGTCCTTGAGCTTGCGCAGCAGGCGGCGAAACCACTAAGCTAAATCCCCGGCCCACCAAGTTAATTCTTATGGGCATTCTTCTTACTTCACAACTTCTCATCTATCTGAAACTCAGATATCTGTAGTTTTCCATTTTTATGCTATACAAACTGATATGCACTGGGAATGATATGGGAAAGTATGTAGTGTTCAGAAATAGAATGTCCAGAAAAATGAAGATATCAAGATAAAAATTACTGTTATGTATACATAAGTTGAAAAGGTTGCCAATTAGAACATGGCATTTGTGGCTTTCGAACTAGGTTCCTTCTTAAATACAAGCGTTACATTAATGATTATGGCAGTCTAAATAAACAGTATCACTGGAGTCGAAAAAAACAATTTAAATCTGAGTAAAAGGGTGAAACATGTTGCAGATCCACAATGACTGGTGGAAGATAATCTCGAGCAGGCTGATTGGTAGTGAGATTTTAGGAAATGGGATAGCAAGAGATTGAATAAAATGTAAGCAAAAATAAGAGAACTACAGAAACAGATAAGAGATGAGATTTATTTCAATAGGGCCAGAATGTTCAAAAAGTAGACAGTGTGATAAAATTTTATAACACAAGATTTACATACTTTATATAAAACTAAATTTACTTGAATAGCCTTAGGATCTCAGTAAATTAATAGAACAATAAATATAAGTCACTTTTATCTGCCAGTTCTACTAGGTTTCTAGACATGGATAAGTAGATGTTCTGGAACTCAACTTCACAGTATCTATTTATTAGACTCTAACTCAACATTAACAGATCTCAGACTCTATAATTAGCATTCATAAACCATTAACATAACAAGTTCTGAATTGGTTTACAGGATTTGAATATCCATGACACTGTCTGTACTCTTACAGAACTATAAATTTTTGTCTGGCACATAATTATCTGACTCCCAAAATTCTATCTCATACTTAATTGCACATATGTATATGTTTGTGTTGTGTAATTGAATACAGTAAGCGATGTCATAATTGCAATGGGTATTTATTCACAATAAATATCCACAACTAAAGTAAAAAAAAATTACTCCATAAAACTGGAAAATGGAAAAAAGCACCTAGAAAAGGCATAAAATTAAGTGGTAACCAGAATATCAAGACAGAAAAAAATAAAGCAAAAATTTCACCTCAGAAGCCCAAGACTGTTTTCATTTCTGTGTAAATTTGTGATTAAATTTTTAGCATCATATATATGTAGGAAGAATGACTGTTGATATTTTTCATTTTTATCTACCATATCCCACTTTAAAAGAAATTGAATTATCCGGAGAACTGAACTTTTCCATGTGAGACACCACAGAGAAATTAAACAAGTATAGAAACTAAAAACAGTGATATGGCGTAATTATGAAAACCTAGAGAAGAGGCATTGCAAGTACAAATTGATTATAGACTTTAATCTTATTTGTTGTGACATTTAGGGGAGAAAGCTTTAGAAAGGAACAGCAGGGAAATGTTCACATGCTATCTTATTCCTGTGATCCTATTTTTACTAGTTTCATTGGAGAATTTCATATATTATTATAATTATTCTAAAGCTCAATGACAATTTTAAGACAACTGTCTGGGAACTCAGCATTCCTAGAATGAATGTAAAGTAATGAAAGATGAATGCACAGGATGGGAATTTTATTCACTAAGCTCTCATCCTCAGAACTGCGACAGCTATCCACAGTGGCCTGGAGATTGTCACAACTTCAATGTCTGTTTCCTCACTGGGAGGGGGGAAGATAATGATACTTACCTATCTGCTGGACATGGTAAGAGAATTAATTAACATTTGGGAAGGGCTTTGAGATCCCTGGATGAAAGATACTTGGTCAATGTAAAGTGTTATTATGATGTGGTAATAGTTTTTATTACTGAGATATTAAATATATGAGATTCTATTTCCCTACAGATTTTATGGTGGGCGTGCACTATGGGTTGCATATCAAATGGATTAAAATAAAATGAGCTTTAAAAAATAAAATAAAATGAACTTCATGTTTGTTTTTAATTTAGTTTACAGTGATACATGAGTCAGGAATCTGGTTCTATATTTCTGTATTTCTATTCCTGACACTTAAATTTAACTTAAAAAAAAATGTCTAATAGTGAGGTTCTATTGTGTAAACCAATGATACTCCAGCAAGCCATTTACTCAGAAGTTTCATGGAGACACTTAGCGCTGAGGTGAACACACTGCTAGAACAAGCTGTGGGGCAGTTACTCCTGGAAAAAGCAAAACTCAATGTTCAGAGGTTTGAATGGCTCAGCGTCCTGTCTTCTCGTAATCCTTGCACTTATATCCATCTTTTACAGAAGACTATGTGGCATACTGGAGAGAATAAGTGTGAAGAAGTTTGAGGTTATGGGATGGGACTTTAAGAATTTCACAGGAATGGGGCGGGGATTTAGCTCCGTGGTTCTGGCGTCTGCCTCGCAAACACAAGGTCCCAAGTTCAATCCCCGGTACCAAAAAAAAAAAAAAAGAATTTCACAGGAAGAGCCTTAACTACAGCAGAGGTAAAATGACATGGACTAATAAAAACTAATAAAAATCTTACCTGTAAGTTTATTTGGATTTTTAAAAATCCAGAAATGAGGAATGGAGGGAACATAAATACTATAAACTTGCATTAATATAAAATATTTCAAATTAAGGGTATTCTCAATGCTTGAAGGAACTATTCTATATATAAATATTTTGGGGTTTATGATTCAGTGTTCCATTCTTGTGAATCCATGTTTTATAATAGTATTATTAATGTAGATGTTGTGTGAAAAACATGAGGTGTGAACAAATATTCAGTGAATGTGTACATAAAAATAGTTTATTAGAGTAAAAGATATATTGCCATTAATCTTTCTCAAAACTCCCCATTGTCTTGAGCACACTAATCCCTTCATTCTGGTCACTTTCCAAAGCAGTTATGGAAGTCTTCTTTACTGAATGTCTTTACCATTGTGATAAAAATTTGAGTGAATGCTGCTGCCAAGAGCCATCCAACAGAAAGGCAGACTTGTAAACATTTTGCAGTATATCCTTGTCTACCTTAGTCACCAGAAATGGCACTATATGATTTCTGGCTTTTCCCCAAAGTCAAAATTACTGTGAAAGGTAAATGTCTTGAAATCATTCAGGATATAGAAGCAGCCAGGGCAGTGTAACTAAAGATAGGAAAGAGGATTTCCATAACTGCTTCAGAAAGTGGAAAGCAAAATGGGATATGTGTGCTTAAAGTGAAGGGGGTATTTTGAGGACAATTAATGGCAATCTGTCTTTTACTGTAAAAATTTATTTTTAAGAATATTTAAGCAGTTACCTTACTTTTTGATCATATGTGGTCTCTACAAATCCTTTTGAAAAGAATCATGGCTTTTCTTGTTAATCTGAGTGATTGGAAAGAGAAAGCTATATCCTTTTATACAATTTTGTCTCATTTGTGCATCACAAACCAAATGGTTTTTTTTTTTTTTTTTGGTACCAGGGATCAAACTTGGGACCTTGTGCTTGCGAGGCAGGTGCTGATAAACCAAATGTAATATTCTAGGAATTTTTAGAAATAACAAAAATACTATTGAACCCTAATTAACTAAAATATTTCAACAGATGTGAAATAATCACTTACAGGTAAGAAAATTGAGAAGTTTAGTTTAAACGTGGGAAACAGATCATTTGTCACAGATAAGGTGCCCATAATCAAAGAAGTAAAATAAAATATCCCAATAGTTTATTTAAATCAGAAAGAGAAAAAGAACTCAATTTCCACTACATCAGGAGAATTTGATCTGTGAACTCTGAAAATGACATTTGTTGCATTACTTCTTGGGAAAGTCATCAAATTACACAAATTTTCATCACGCTTGTGTTCTTAAACATCATCAGTTTACAAGGTATTTTGAAGAAGTTGAAGTAGAAAATGGAGATCAAGTTAACTTCCTTGCAAGCAGAGGGCTAGGTCATGAAAATGCTTTGAAGAGTTAGTCTCAGTTCTTTTTTGTTTGGTTGGTTTTTTACAATTTTTGAGAAAAACTAAGGCATTTACAATTTAATTTGTGCACCGAACTTCTAGTTATTTAAAGACGGCTTTTATTTATTGAGGGAAAATATACAAATCATAAAGCTTGCTATTTCACCAGTTTCTAGTGTATAATTCAGCAGCATTAAGTATATTCACAATATTGTACAACTGTTTCCGCTATCCATCTCTGTAACTTTTTTACCTTTCTAGTGGAAATCCACACCCAGCAAATGATAACCTCTCATATCCCCAATTTTTGTTACTTTTCTCTTGTTTGTGGGACAGAATACTTGACACCCAAAGTTAAGGGGGAAAAAGTTTATTTAGCTCACAGTTTGTAGAGGTTTTAACCATAATCAGCTGGCTCCAAGGCAAGGTGGATGGCATTGTAGAGGAGAAACTATTCATGCCAAGTAGAAGGCAGCACAGCAAGCAAGCAAGGGACAAGACGAGCCTCTTTCTGTCACTTACATTGTAGCCAGGCTACCAGGATTGAGGCAATGCCAAACCAATCAGTGGACTGACTTAGTAATCATCCACCCTTAGTCCTGGCACCCTTGTTCTTAGCATTGTACCATGAATCAGTCATACACTCTAGATTCAGCCACCTTTGAAAAAAACCCACCTATGCCTACTTTAGACTTTAGGGGAATTCTAGACACAAGCCGTAACACCCTGCCCAGTTTTTGTAACCCATGTTCTAAGTTCCATCTTCTTGGATTTGCCTACTTTTGAGTGGAATCATATACTCTTTACACTTCTGATTTTTTCAGGGTTTTTTTCTTTTTTTTATGTGTGATGCTGAGATGAACCCATGGACTTGCACATGCTAGGAAAGCCCAGTACAGCTGAGCCACACTCCCAGGATCTTCCTCCCATTAAAAAAATAATAAAACAACTACCCTAATATTACTGGCCATATGGAAAAACTGTAGGCCCAGTTTAGACTCTGTGATAGTTACTTTTCTCATTGTTGAGATAAAATAACCAACACACCAAGTTAAAGGAGGAATGGTTTATTTGGCTCACAGTTTGTACAGGTTTCAGTTCATAGTTGGCTGGCTCTGAGGCAAGGTGGCATGGCAGAGGGGCATCATAGAGGAGAAATAGTTCGTGTCAGGTAGAAGGCAGAATGCAGCAAGGCAGCAAGCAGCAAGAGACAAGCAGGGACTCTCTTTTTTGTCTCTTATATATTATCCAGGCTACCCACCCTTAGGACGGGTAGCACTCACACCCAGTGTGGGGCAGCCTTAATCTAGCATCACATGGTGAATCTAAACCAGCATCACATTCTTGATCCCAGCATCATACATGGATCCAGCCACCTCTGAAAAAAGTCCCACCTATGACAGCATGATACAAGCCATAACAGACTCACTTTATCTCTGGAATTTTCTTATCTCCCACACAATCCTCATGGACACTTTCAGTCTGGAATAAAAAAGGAATTGTGCTCTGAGGGAATATACTTAAAGTAAACAAGAAAAGTTTGGATTTCTAAATGCAGTGTTAGCAATACAACTAGAATATACTAGTGACTGATACTAGGCTTCTAATTGTGAGCTCTTGTAAGGGTAAATTTGCCTAAATTGCTTTGAATATGCTGTTATGTTCACCCATTAAAGATATTTTGAAAAGTTAGTAAACTATTTAATCATTAAGCCTACTTATCATGTGCCCAACTTTTGCAAAGCATGGATACTCAAATATTATGTTTAGTCATGGTCAATTTTTTTTCTCATTATTTATATACTGTGTTGTCTTGCTTTTATTCTATTTTGCTTTTTTCTTTAATGTTGCTGTGAATTGGGATTTTTTTGTGTTGTGAAACTAAGAAAGCAAAGTCAAATGGCACATATATCCAAATGGGATTATTAGCCCAAATAATTAGAACTCCAGATATAGGACAGCTGCCACAGCAGTCAGATTCAGTGAAGTCTTTCTTCCTGGTGTACTTCCTAGGGTATCTGCTTCATTTGGTGCCCTTTGCAACATGACTGCAAAATATCTGCCAAAAGCACATTGGGACAACATTCCTTCACTCTACTGGAGAGAAAGTGAGAACCTGTACCTCTCTCTGGGCATTCTAAATAAATAAATGCTCTTTTCAGGTCATTTCAGGTTATTTTCAGGCCAGATATTTGTTTGTTTGGGTTTTTTTTTTTTTTTTTTTTTTTTTGGTACCTGAGATTGAACTCAGGACCTTGTGCAGGTGGGGGTACCACTGCGCTAAATCCCTGCCTGGAGGTCAGACATTATCATATATGAAAAAAGCAGATATGATAAATGAAGATGACCATAACACTAAGTGAATGTGCTCACCAGCTTGAGGCAATGAAGATGTGTCTCTGAAGAGAACTCAGCTTTCCCTAGAGTATCTAGGCTATTATTCTAAAGTCATTCTGGGAAGTTAGGAGTGTGTCATTAAGGTACACAGGCAGGTCCACCACAGTATGACTCCTTGTCACAGCCTGTGAATATAATTCAAATATTCTCAAATTAGAAAAAAATCACATTGGGGAATATATGACAGTTCTCAGGTTCAATATTTCAACTACGTATCTATTTGTTTAATACAAATAAAGCTTTACCACACAAATTTTAATTGCTTAATTTAGAAATCTTGGAAGACAATGGCATAGTAAATGGCATAGTGAACACAACAGAGGACTCTTATTTATTTTCTTGTTGTCAGGTGATATGAAAAGTAAAATGTCTGAGAAGGCACAGTTTGTCTCTACAAATATCACTTCTACTTAACTGGTGCTTTTAATCCATATTTCTAGCATAGGAGCACTTTCTTCTAATAAAATAGAAAAAACAAAAATTATACATAAATCAAAGAATTTACTTGGCTTAATTGTAGTAGAAAATCTTGAACAACATTCTACTCTTCTCTCCTTTCACTGGTCATTAGTCTTTATATTTCTGCAGTTAAAATGAGAAAAGCCATGGCCATCCAAAAATCTGGATTCTGCTGGGGTAATGTAGTACATGCCTATAATCCTAGAATTCTGAAAAACTGAGATAGAAAGATCACAAATTCAAGCCTAGCCTGGACAATTTAGTGACTTGATGAGACCCTTGAGAGAGAGAGAGAGAAACCAAAATGGATTCTAATTTCAAATACATTGCTCTATACCCTTGTGAAAGTCATTTAAATTGGATTTCCATTCCAAATTTCAAAGACTCAGGGCATTTTAAAATTCATGTATTGGGTTAAGACGTTAGAAGAAGTTACTTATAAATGTCCACCTTACCATCTATCTCTGGTAGGGTTGAGGGTCATGTACTCAAGTCAACCGCTTTGAGAGAACTAAAAATTCTGGATATGTATATTGCCTTAAACATGCACATTAGCTAGTGAGAAATTAAGAAGTTCTGAGGACAATAACTAACTAAATAAAGAATGTTTGAGGTAAAAGTAGAGTGCTGAAGCCTACTTTAGCCTGGAGGAATTTAAATATCCAGATAAACTTTAGCTCCAATTTCAAGATCCTGTTTTCTTTTTTCTCTTTCCTGCCTACTTAGGTTACATAAACAGCTGAAAAAGCAGTGGACTCCATAAAGTACCAGAAATCAGTGGAGGTGAGAATATAGAAGGGTGTGAGGTCCAAAAGGCGGTGATGGGCCTGTGTGACCTTGAACAGTCAGTCTAGGAAGCAATGAGAGGATCATAGGGGAGACAGCAGATGGGCCAAGGCCATGAGGTAACCAGAATGTTTGGGATATTGGTCATGTCTAGGAGCTAGGCAAATCTAGGGAAGATAATGAAAGTTTGATTTCTTACTACAAAAAGACAGAAATTAAACTATAATGAACACAATACTACTGTTGTATTAAAAGTGGAAATGTATGAATTCACAAGTTCAATTGATTGAGTTCAATGGATCAGTAGGTAGATGTGGATAAGTAGAAGTAATAAATACAGGAGTAGATAAGTAGTATGCATATACATGTATACACACATTTTTTACTTTGCTTACTGAACAATAATGAAACACTAGAAACAATAAAACACTCATAGGAATGAGCACACCTAGTAGTTTTTAATTTTTTGTTTTATTAGTGCATGTTAACATTAGATTATGACAGGGTTTATATGGGGAAGTCGGTACATGCATCTAGCATGTCTTAATCAATTTCCATTCCCTTCACCCCTCTTCCTCCTCTTGCTTGTTCCCTTCTCTCATCTCCAGACATCTCCTTCCTGATTTTCTGTGCTTTTTCTTTTATTTTAATTATTTATTTATTGCTTCATATATTTTTTAGGTTTTTCCTATGGGAGAAAACATGAAATATTTACCTTCTGGGTCTGGCTAATTTCACTCAACATAATGGTTTTTAGTTCTATCCATTTTTATGCAAATGATATGATTTCATTCCTCTTTATGGTCAGATAATATTACTATATATATATGTATATATGTGTGTATATATATATATATATATAATATTTTCTTTACTCATTCATCTGCTGATAGGCATCTAGGCTGTTTCCACACCTTAGCTGTTGTGAATTGTTATGTGCCCAAGAGTGTCTTAGTGTCTTGATCTTGGCTTCTCTATACAATCTTCACAGGAACTGGACTCCCTAGAGAAATGACTGATTCCAGAACTGAGACATGGAAATCACACGATGAGCCTGGATATTGTTTCAGCAACTAAAAACACTTCCAAAAAGTGCTATGAAATTTCAAAATGACAGGAATTAACTGGAATACAATAAATCTGGAAAAATCTAGATCAATGTCAATATTAAAGAATAATACATGAATTGTAGCAACTTAAATAATGTAATAAGTAATTTGGGAAGAAGAAAAGGCTCCTCTTTTGAATAAATAAAATGGCAGTTTTTAACTAGAAAAAATAATAGAAAAGATAACATTTTGTTGCAGCCACAAAGTGCTAGTTGATTCAGGGCATTAAGAGGTGAGGAAAGGAGATACAAGATACAAAGTATATATTAAAAAACATTTTAAAAATAAAAAACATTTAAAAACACAAATAAAAAGAATAACATGACAGAAAGAAATATGGAAATATTAGTGATTTCATAAACATGTAAATAAACTAATTTACTCATTTAAACTATGTTTCTAACCTATTTAAAATAAATGAAGCTCCAAGTGGCTTACAAGGGACATCCTAAAATGTAAAGACACTGATAAGATAAAATACATGGATAGCAAGGGTCACAGCAGATTAAAACTAAAACAAAAAAGTCAAATGTGTTTATAATCTAAATTGAGCAAAATAAGCTAAAAACACATTAGTGAAAATGAGAATCTCTTAAAAATGATAAATATTTCAATAGACATAAAAATTCTAACCTTGTATTACCTAAAAATATAACCTCAAATTATTTAAAGTGAGAATTGTCAGAACTACAAGGAGCTCTATACTAATCCACACACTAGGAAATTTAAATGCAGCTCTCAATAACAATAAATCATGTAGTCAAAAATAAGTAAGATTTTGAAAGCTTTGAACCACAAACTTAACAAAATTAACTAAAAGAAGCACATGGAATACTGAAGCCAATTACACCCACAATTGTAAAACATACTTTCTTTTTAAACGTGCATAGATGTACTTAAGAATACCAATTATGGCTTTGTGTGTGAGTGTGTGTGTGTGTGTGTGTGTGTGTGTGGCTTTTTAAAAAAAATACAAACACTACTTCAAAGATTCCTCAGCCTGAGCACTATTGATGCCTGGGTCTGGATGATTTTTGCTGGGTGGAAGGGTGTTGCATGTTGTTGCTTCCCTGTCTTCTGCCCACCATGTAGTAGTGGAGGCACCCTTTCCCTCCTCTTCCTCTTATCCTTTCTTCTCTGCTGATAAACTCATTAATTCACAGTGTATCAAAAACTGTAATGTGTAAAGTAAAAGCAAATTTCTGAAAAATTTCTAAAGTACATTATATGTTCTTAAGGAAGAGAAACATCTTATGCAAAACACTGAAAGAGGTATCAAGAGAGAAAATAAGAATTTGACTACATTAAAATTAAGAACCTAGGGCCAGGGTTTTAGCTCAGTGGTGCCACACCTGCCTCACAACACAAGGTCCTGAGTTTGATCCCTGGTACCTGAAAAAAAAAGAAGAACCTCTATTGATCAAAGGCTCTCACAAAGAATGTGAAAATACAAATCACAGACTGTGGAAACATATTTCTAACACATATAACTACCAAGTGATTAGTGTTCAAAATACATAAGTTTCACATATCAAAAAATATATGTGATACCACTTATAATGGGCAAAAGAACACTGAGAGAAGAGCATTCAAATGCCAAAAACATGAAAAAATTTTCAGTTTTGAAACAGAGAAGTGTAAATTAAAGCTGCAACTGGTTTCCATTTCATATCTACATTGCTAGCAAAATTTCAAGACTTTTGTAGTATCAGATGCTGGAAGAATGTGGGACAAATTTTGAAGTGTAAATTCCTATAATTTAGAAAACAATTTTACCCTACCTAATAAGTTTGAAGATGTTGGCAACTTATTATCATTTAAGTCCACTCTGGCTAGAGGCCTGGGTATAGGCTGCCATAGCAAAACAGCACAAACTTCATAACTTAAACCATAGAAGTTTATTTTCCACAGTTCTGGAATTTGAGAAGTCCAAGGTCCAAGGGCTTAATTAGGAGTCTGGGAGGGCACTCTTCCTGGCTTTCAAGTGGTCTCCAACTCACTAAGTTCTCATATGGCCTTCTCTTGGTACCTAAGAGGTGATGAGGAAAAGGGAGAGGGAGAGGGAGGAGGGAGAGAGAGCAGGAAGGAGGAAGGGAGAAGGGAGAAGGAGAAGGAGAAGGAGAATAGCTTGGTCTTCTTATAAACTCACCATATGAGATGAGAACCCCACCTTTATAACCACATTTAACCTTAAGTCCTGAGACCCTTATCTCCCAATGTGGTCACATTGCGGGTTAGGGCTTCAATATATGGATTTAGGAGGGACACAATTCAGTTCACAGCACCTAAAGATTATTTTGCATATGCCCATACATACTACTGTATGTTCAAGAATATTCACAACCAATCCAACATCCTGGTACAACTCCAGCCCAACCATCAAGTCAATTTTTTTTTTTTGGTAACGGGGATCGAACTTGGGACCTTGAGCTTGCAAGGCAGGTGGTGGAACCACTGAGATAAATCCCTGGCCCCATCAAGTCAATCTTGTCATCACCAAATACTGATGAAGCTATCAAGACCACCACCTAGCTGAGATGATCCAGCCCAGAAGATCCATTTCAGCCTCTTCACAAAAACATGAGCTAAATTAGTGACTTTTTTATATCACTAAGTTATGGGTTATAGTTTTTATGTAGAAGTAGCTAACTGAGTCAGTAGACTAGGTACTCTAAATGTCTCTGAAATTATACGTTCTTCAGAGTTATTCAAATTCAATCAAATTAACAAATGTTTCTTATATGCATATATGCTTTCTAGGGTCATACAGAACAAAATTCCCTACTGACTAGCTAGTAAGATGAAAAAATAAAAACTCATTTAAAGTTTAAATTGCTAAAATGAAAATTGGAATTGAAATCAATCATTTTCATACATTTCGTAAGACAATGGATTACTCTTAGCTAAGTAGTAGGTAAAATAAATACTGTAATAAATAGTGAGAAAAGGCTTTGACTCAGATTATCAGCAAAATTATTAAAGAATGTGTATAATATAATTATTTAAATAATTTATTTTTAACATTATCTTTATTCAATATTTGGTCATTCAGATGGAGTTTATTGGTTTTTTAATTTAAAAAAAACCAAAAGTAAATGATTAAAATGAATAACTGATAATTTGAAATAGGAAAAAAGGTCCAGAGGTAGGGGTGAATAGAGGGGAAGGGGAAAGGAAAGAAGAGAAAGGAAAAATTATGAGAAAAAAAAATGGAAATGATGTCCATGTAAATAGGGAAGGGTGGAGGAGGTGAAGGGCACACAGAGAATGGGGAAAAATAAGAACTGAGATACATCATGTACAGATACAAACACCCAATGATAAGTGTAAATGTATTGTATACCTAAAATGTACCAATAAAAGAACTTAAGAAAAATTTTAAAAAAGCAAAAGTCTACTAGGATTCCTACACAGTTAACTTGTGTTTAATTTTATAAATTAAAAGATGATTGAGACATATTCCCTGCCAATACTGAAGAAAGATACTATCACTAAATGATCAAAACAAATAAAAAAATAGAGGTAAGTGCAAGATGATGTGGGAGCAAAAGAGTGAGATAATTACCTCTTTTGGTGGTTGAAGACTCTTTCTAGGAGTGATGTCCTCCTTGTGAGAAAGAGTTAGCTAAGCAAATAAATATTGGAGGAAGTAGTCATAGCCAAGAACTCAGGCACACAACATGACTTGATTTGTATTACAAGTAGGGGTCATTTCTCATTTACTGAGTAGTGAGGAACTCCCATATTCCAATCAATATATTGCATAAAGAATGTAACAATGATTGAAATGTAAATAGTATAAATGAACTTTTTAACAGTGGGGAAAACCACATAATAAAAAAGTAAAAACCCTTGGTAAAATTACAAGTTATGAATAACGTTATGAAAAGCAAGACAGAAGTTCAAGGTCCAAGAGCAGCAATAGAAGTATTTCCCCCATATGGGTAGCATGATTTATTTACAGATGTAGCACATTAGTCTTTCTAAAATCTACACCTGGAAGATATTGAAATACAAAAACAGAAAAGAGAGAGAAAGTCTTCTCAGTATTAAGTTGAATTTCACTCTGAGGTAGGGGGTGCTGTTGAAGAGTTTCAGTATGCAGACTTCATGGTCCACATTCAAGATTTATACTGGTCCTCTTAAGTTCCTGTGTGGATGTGGAAATAACGGGCATGGGTGAAGGGCAAGGTTGGGAATGGTAGTCAGCCATGAAGCTCCAGGAAGAGTCAAGAATCAGTAAACACCTGATTTAATTTCCTTCTATAGTAGAAAGACTGTCATTGGTGAACACAGAGCAAGTATGTAAGGAGTTGGTTCCAGTATTTGAAGAGATTTTATAATCACCACTAAGAAGGAGGGATGGAGCTGATTAGACACATAAGAACTCTTGAGTGGTCCACAGGATATAGGAGATCATATATTTTTCATGGTTGTAAAGTGGTCATTTGGTGATATGTCTATCTAGCACTCCTCATACTTTCATCTGGAAAATATCTTTTCCTTCTGTAAAATTTCTTAGCCTACCCATGTGTCTCAAGTTTCATATTTAGATTACTGTGCCTCACTGGCCAGATGAAGCTGTGATTGTCTAACTCAAATTGAACCAGTCCTAAGGCCTGAATAATAAGTGATTATTAAAATATTCAGAACTAGTCACTATTCTAAGTTCTGTGTAACTCCTTTAGTGATCATAACAATGCGAAGAAATAGATACTATTATCTCCTTTTTATTTCTTTATTTTTTGTGTATGGTACTAGGGCTTGAACCAGAACCTTCACACTGAGCTAATTCTCCAACTCAGTTTGTTTGTTTGTTTGTTTGTTGTGTCCCACTAAATTGCCCAGACTGAGCTCACACTTGTGGTCCTCCTGCCTCAGGCTCCCATACTTTTGGGAATACATGCCTGAGTCATCACACACCCTGCTTCTATTCCCTTTTATTTAGATAAAGAATTGAGGCATAGAGACCTAAAACTTTTTCCAGGTCACAAGCACACCAGGTTTTGAACTCCAAGCCCTGACTTCACATCCCACACATTCTTAATCAGTACCTGATAATGCCTGTACCAGTTTCTTCATCCAGAAGTGTACATCTGCACCAACTTAACCCAAACAAAGCCCTTGCTTGGATGTCTAACCCTGGGTACCAAAGAGGCAAAGCTCAGTCTATCTCTGGTGCTGAAGTTGGAGGCAGTGAGCATGACTGCTGCTAGGAGCAGTGCCTCTAGCTGTGGGGCACCTAGGCCAAGAAACTGAAGAAGATACTCTGACAAGTATGTCTTCAGAGATAGGAGATGGTATGATTTGGTATTTAAATCTCCTCCTTGACCTCCTATTAATGTGATGATGTTTGCTTATTCAAGCTCTTTTTGGATAAACCATCTTAAATTTTAAAGCCTGCAGCTAAGAGTCCTGAGTAATTAAGTATTCCAATCTGCATAGCTATGGGAGAGTCTTCAGCAATGCTCATCCATCCAGTGGGATAACAGATTGCTGTGTTGGTGCTGGCTGGGGATGCACCAGGCAGTTGTATTAGGAAAACAGGAGCACAACTAAGTTGCAAATGTGAAAGATAAGACAGGAGAGAAAATAAATAAAATCAGCAGGGAGTACATACAGTGGGAAAGAAAGTGGGCCCTGGGGTACACTGGGCCAGGGATTTAACCTCGGGAGTCTCAGGTTCCTCATTTTTGTGTTGAAGTGCAAATAATTGCCTTTCTTAGGTGTTATGAAGATTAAATGAGATCATTTGTTAGGAAGGTTTTGCACAGTGCCTGTTATATAGTAATTGCTTCAAAAATAAGGTGTGTACCTGTGCTGTATGACACAGATTCACAAAGAAAAGGTTGCTTGAACCGATATTGTCTGACAAATGCAATTATACAGATGGAAGTTGGCCAATACTTCCTTCTCATGACACCATGCCCACTTGCTCATCTCCTAACTTGCAAGACAGGTGAGACTAGACTCTCCTACACACATTCCATAAAGGCTCAAGTCATAATCTAAAGAATGTAAATAGATGCCTTCAGGGATAATGCTCTGAGTAATATACAAACTATATAAAGACAAAAAAATAAATCACAAACACTGTTAAATGTTTGTACACTATTTTAAATTTTTGCAACCAAAGTGACTGATTATTAAAACATAAATATACATGTAATTGCATCATCACTGAAGAAATCCCTTTCGCCTGTAACAAATGTGATTTCTGCTTGTACTTTTGCAATGAATGATGAAGAAACTTCCAGATGGAGAGGTTTAATTTGTGAGACTGTCTCTAGTTTATTCTAGTCTAGCACTGGCTTTAACATCCATTTTAAATTACGGAGAGAATTCCCCAAATTTCAAATAGCCCCAAGAGATCTGATGAAATAGCTAATTTCTTTCTATGAGCACGCTAACAAAAGCAATTTCTTACTGAGCTATATGCTATCCAGTGGGACTGATAATGAATCTGCATTATGGTAACCTTTAAAAGAAGGGAAGATAAGAAGATCTTTTGGGGAAGTGTATTTATTAGGCGACGAATATGTTTCTCTGTATGGAGATTCTTCTGTTTATACCCAGCTTTGGCTCAACTATGGCAAGACATTCTGTCTTTCTGTTTTAACAACATCTCTAAATTTATATTATCCATGCCATTACATACTACCATTTCAGTAAATAGAAAACATCAATGTTCTGAACATCTTTCTCAGTGTTCAGTGTCTCATTTTGGAAAGGCACTAGATTTGCATAGATGACTACAGTCTTTCTATCCTTTTCCCGTTAAGATTTACGGAGTTCAAACTTGTGTCTACATAGATTTTTGTGCTTGTTTATTTATTTATACACGGGAGAGGAAGGAGAAAACTCCCTGTTGTCACCCAGATATAAAGAAACAGCATTTACTGGAAGTCTCCTACAGAGGGCACCTTCACCTTATTGGAAACCCAACGGAAAGAGAAACTCAGTGGGTACCAGAGAAATGAGTAACCCTTAAAGGCAGAAGAACCACTTGCTTTTGCTAGCCAGTTTTCTCCTCTATGGTATCTTTGTGTTTTATCTTTAATGGAAAAGAGCTGGCAGCCTCTGTCTAATCCTTCACAGATACAGGCCAGTAACACTACCTTATTATTATGTTCAGCTTGCTTGTGGGTGAGCCTGAGACAGCTGTTCCTATTGCCTAAGAGGCAACAGATCAATGAAAGGAAGCGAAGGACAAGTTTTGAACTGCCTTTTTGCAACAATGTCCTTTATACAACAGAGGATATTTTTAAAGCATTGTATTGGAAAACAAAGGCTGATAATAACGTACAATGTTGACACAAACCTTTGCTGTAAGTGCTCTTAGACTAAAATTACTTAAACGGAAATGAAAAGTATGTATTTTTTGGAAACCAAAATACAACGAGTTATGGAATACAGATCTAAAGAAAGAAAGTAAATGTGATTTAGAAAATTCCAAAAAAGGACTGTGTGTGTTTGTGTGTTGTGTGTAAACAATTCTTTGAAACCATTTCTGTGAGGCTAAACTATGAAGAAGATATTTGAGTACTAATATTCAGAGATTATTATACTGCAACATTATAAGTACAATTTTGTTAAATATTTCTTAAAAGTATTTTCAGCGTAAAATAAGCAAAACATCTAAAGGACTTCAAATAGAACATTAATTTTAATTTGATTTTGAAATGTTTTATGTTTTATGATAGCTAATAATATTAACATACTTGCACATAAATCCAACGGGTATAAATACTTTTTAGGATGTTTGACAATTCCTGATTAGGAGGCTTCTTTTGGAAATTCAACAAGTCAGATTTATTAGAAAAACATTTTGCCTAATAAAATTAAAACACTGATTATTCTTGAATATTAAGATTAAAACCAAAATAAGACAAGTTTGTTTACATTTGCATATATAATAGTATTTTATATGTTTCATGGCTAGATGTGCCATCGAATATCTACTATATTTACAATGATGCCCCTCAGATGTAGCTTTTTAATTCTATATTTTCCTTTTATATTCTGGGCTGAGAAATAATTAAATTTTCAATTGCTGCTATTGGCATAAATAACAGCTGGAAATATTTTTGCTTCCTTTAAGTTGAAATACACCACAAATAAGTGTAAATGCATCTTAACTATTAAAATTAGTTTGAGCTTATGTCTTTTTTAATGCTTTTTAAATCAAAGCATAAGGCCTCCTATTTGGACAAAAATATTCAAAGTATTGGAAACTTTAATTCTTCTTTAGTAATGACTACCATTAATTTGTCAATCAAATCACTTACATAAAAACATAATAAAGAACTTCCCTGTAAGCATGTACTTACATTTATGCTAATGCTGTTATCAATGTGTTCTAAAATCAGTTAAGTCAGTTTCTGTGGGAAAAAGACCCATTTTCTTGTTCAGTTGAGTAGGTTGCCTTGTCCCAGAAAATGTCTAGAAAGACCCCATCCACCTGCCCAGGCGTTCCTGCCTCATTGTTGACATTTCCTGGTGTTAGGTGACTTCTCCCACTTTGTCACATTCCAGAGCTCAAGGGACTTCTTTGAAGACACAAGCCATTCAAGTCTTTCCTATTTTGCAGCTTCAATCTAAAGGGAGAGTAAATGAAAAAGCCGCGCAGTTCAGACAATTTAAATGGGGCAGCAGGAGGGCCCGCTATTGCTGTTAGGAATAGCTGCCAGTGATCCTGAATCATCTCCTAGGAAAGAAGTAGGAAGTGACCTCTCTTTAAATCAGGATGAAAAATCAGAGAAAGAGCCCAGATAGTCCCCGATGGAAAAGCAGATTGAGGCTGGTAAGAAACTACACAAAAGTAATACGTTTACATACTTAACTGCTCTTTTAATGCCTGATTTTGCAGAGCATTGCAACAGGTGACTTTTACTGGTGGAAGCTACCATTTCCTAACCAAAGGAAACCAGGAGAAGGCATAAAAGCTGAGAAGCCATAGGGATTTTTGCAGTTTAATTTTCTTTTCTTTTTTGCAGTTTAACTTTCATCATATGTTGGTGAAGTATTTATCAAGATCGCAAGTCTTGTCTCTGAAATAACAGTATTTCCAAAACTTTGGCCTTTTTTGCATCATCCTCCATTCTCATTATGTTAAATTGTAGTGCAGGAAAGCATACCTCTAAGCATCACTGGGAACATATCAGAGGGTTTATTTCAGCACAGATAAATTCATTCATCATACAGTGAGATAAACAGGCAGAGAACATTGGGTCCAGACCAACTATGCCAGCCCTTTATTGTTGCAATTCCTTTATACAAAATGAAATAAAACTATTTGTCTTAAAATACTATTTGTCCTTTGAGGACAGTTGTGTGTGCGGGTGGTTGGGTGAATGACTCCAACAAGGACTGAAGGAAGTTCTCATATGTCGCTAATGGTCAGTTTCTTCTTTCACAAGAAAGAGGATGATATATAAGGATGAATCTGTTGGACTCATGATGAGAGGTTGCCTAGAGTTCTATTGTGGAGTTATTTCTGAGATTGCCTCAGAGCATGAAGGTAAAGATCAGAGAACTATGTGTGATGTCAGTCATGGACACGGAAATGGCAATGTAAAGTTGGTAGTGCTAGGATTAGATGGACTTCTAGCCTTCTCTGGTACAAAATTTCATTGATGTTATTATGGCAAAAAGATTCCCAGCGATGATGCATACAAAAGTCAGATCAGGATGAATGTCTTTCTCTTCTTTGCATCCTCAGAACCAGCACACACTCATTACACAAAAATGAGTGTTCTTTGTATATCGGAGAATATTATGGACATTAAAATTATGGTGATGTTAAAGTAAAAACTTTACAAGCTTGTGGTACACACCATCTGTTTACTCATGCTTGGGAGGAAGAATTTCATAAACAAATCTCATTTTCCTCACAGTCTCCTGCAGCACTTCAGGAAGTACTCTCACTTATATTTTCAGTAGGAAAAGAATCCCTAATAGCTCTTCTGATGACTAATAAAAGAAGATTCTATCTGTATGGATTTCAAGTAAAAGCCTTCATTAGGGAACTAAATTCTCTTTTTCAACTATTTGAGACCCAACTTATTAGCATCTCTGAGTTTTTCCTCAAGAATTTCCCTATATTAGTTGTATATTACAATATAAATGAGTAAGTATATCTAAAATATTGTTACTCTTCCATATACTTGTCTGAATAAAACCATGTATAATATGAAAGTGAGTAGTTCACGCAATTCAGGGCCAAAGGAAATAGGTGGCTTAATATGGAAACAGCTTTAATTACCCAGCTGACATTTATTGAGCACTTTGCTAAGAATTATATCAGGTATCAGAAAGAAATAAACAGCTGAAGAAAAGCATATCAACAAGTGTAAAAGCCTAAGTGTCTTTCCCATCAGAGTTCAGGGCGAAAATTATTACATAAACCTGCAAAGATACCTGGATATGCTGAAGCTTGAGCCATTTCTCTATTATATAGAAATGATCATTTTCTGTAGTTTTTCAAATAGGCCAAAGTAGATAATGAAGCTGTGCTAGACATGTGAATGAACTGAACTTTGATTCAAAACTAAAATGACTTTAAAGGGGCTGGGTATTTAGCTCAGTGGCACCACGTCTGCCTCACAAAAGCAAGGTCCTGAGTTCGATCCCCAGTACCAAATAATTAATAATAATATTAATAATAATAATAATAATAGTAATGATGAAAAGTAAATAAAATGACTTTAAAGCTTATGGGAAAACTCATGCCAGAAGGTGGCAATGTCGCAACCTGTCCCCTATGGAGGTACACTCCGAGACTGTATCAGTACTTGGATTATACTGAGCAAGAATAAAAGTCTGCAGGAATTCTTAGGAAGTGTTTTAGTGTTTTCACACATGACAGTATCTCCTCATGAAAACTGGAGGAGTAGTTGGTCTGCGGAAATCTATGCAAGTGAAAAATTAACAACGATTTTGAGTCTGGCATACTTATTAGTAGAGGGTTGCATTATGATTTATACTGATAATTTTAAAAAGTTAATTTCTAAGTTTAGAATAGCCAGATGAATTCTTGGTACCACTGCGTCCATTTCACTGTTTAAAAATACACCTTAGTTTCAAGATTTAACCTCTGCCAAGGCAAAGGACTGAGACAATCACAACAAAACACCTCCCCTTAAAACCGATAGTTCAGAGCCCTGTTAAATCAAAAGAAAAATTCTTTCTCTCCTCCCTAGTTCAACAGCCTTTAGGATTTTAAATGGTAATGATCAGTTCATTTGAGAAAATGACATTTTAGTGCTTCCCTTCACAAGCTCCTAAGGCATATAAGGTGTCTCTTTGCCAGTGACATGCACCTCCTTTTGTTTTCTAGCATTACTGGAACTGACCTGGCATGGATCACTGGGTGAGCAGGCAATCTTAAACACTTCTCATATAAATTACTGGTTCCTTTCCAAGTGCAATTGCTCATAGGGTAATACACCATTTTACAACTCCGATAGCAAAGTCTCTTCATTCTACTGGGTTCCACATCTCCCTCCCCCAACTCTACCACCAGGAAATGAACAGACAAAGAGACTAATAGAGATATGAACCTCACAAATGTACAGTCTAGTTCAACCTCCAGTGTGTGCCTCATAGGTAACTTGGGATTCTTTAATTGATTTTTTTTTAATTCCTCTAGAACCTTTTTCTTGATCTAAAAGCTATCAGTGTTGTCAAAATAACACACTGCATTTGTAGACACTATAAAAAATAGTACCAATAAATATAGTCATCTATTAAAATACGATTTTAAAAATTTCCCAGAAATTAAAATAATATTCTTGTTTAATTATTCCTGTTTACTTCGTAGAAATGACACACCATGTTTCTGCACAAATAAGGCTTACTTTTAAGTAGATACTCCCAGATCCACTGGATTCTAATGATAGCCACATTTTTCCAAACCAGTGTCTTTTTCCCATGAACTCTGAGGACAAGGTGTGTTTTTACTGACAGTTGACTGGGATCAGAGCATGCAGTATTGTATTTCAGGTTGTAGCTCTGTAAAACCCTGTAACTTTCTTTGAAGTTAAACAGTGTCAATCTGTTTCCATGTCTGAATTACTCTTAGGAGAACCTCCCTGACCCAAGTCAACTCACTGAAACATACTATTTTCCCATAATTGATGTTCCAAATGAATGTCCTTTCATAATAAAATGTGCCAGAAAACAAAACAGCTTTGCATCCTGCACAAGTTGCATCGTAATTAAATTTTATTTTATCCCATCGAGGCATGCTAAATGTTGAGCAAAATATAATTTTAAGTAATTTGTTTGTATTCTTATCTGTAGGAGTTGGAAATTAACAGCATTGCTAGTTTGCGTTTACTGTTAAGCCTGGAGAGCAGAGAGATTGCTTTGCAAACATTACAGTTATTATGTCTGCAGTTGGTACTCTTTGTATAAATTATTGATCAGCCAGCTTATTTTTCTTTCTGCTTAATGGATATTATAGCATAGCCGTTTACAATGCTATAGTTAAGGTTGTGTCAGCACTTCCATTATAATAAACCTCTGTTACAGGGGTTTATAACTTGTTGTAAAAATTTGCTTTGGGCTGAAACTTGACACACAAGATCTGGGGCTAGAAGGTAGCAATTGTTGTTCTTTCAACTTTTAAAAAAAACTCTTTGTTCTGAATGGCAATAAATAAACAAACAGTTTATTCTTTTCTAACAATCCTTGAAATTTTTGACTTCAAATAAAACAATTTTTATAGGCTATTTGTTGGACAATGACCTCTTCTTTCATTTAATAAAGCAAAGAAAAAGAAAAAAAGACCAAGATAATAAGTTAGAACAACAACAAAGCAGACAGTGAATCAATACTTTCACAATCAAGTTAAGTACATTGCTCCTACCATTACAAAATTTTATACAATAATTTAGGTTTTAATATTAAACATTTGTATACTTCAACAGATTATATGTCCTCATCCCACCCCACTCCCAGTTATGTATCTCTTAAGTAACTCATATTCTTTAATACTCATCTTGGTTATTTAAAGAGAAAGGCATATGGCAATTAGAAAATGCCACATATGGTAAGGTACATTGAGGGTTCAACATTTACTACAAAACTAGGGATAAAATATCTGCTGACTTTTTGACCTGACTCCAACATAGTCTGTCATTCCTCTCACAATGGCCTGACTTAAAAGATGAAGGGAATTCATCTCAACTTATATCATTCTTTTTGCTGCTTCCTTTTACAATCTAACTCTACAAAGATCTCACTGTGTGTTTTTTAAATCAGATATTTGGCTGGGCAACCCTTAATACTACTCCCACAGATGGAATGAAGAACACTTACTTGGAAGTGAACATGGGATGTGATTGCCTGTGATGAAAATGATGCAATTTAGAGTCAGAAAAACAACTCCATGATGATTTTCATCCTTTGTAACTATTCTTCCTTCAACTTTTCTCTCTTTCTCTTTCTCTCTCTGCCTACTTGAGTTTAGAGATTTCTTATTATACACTCCATAACCAGCAAAGTATTTTCTTCCCTGTGTGACCTTCATTTTGAACCAGGAGGAAAAGAAGTGAGGGTGGAAGGTTAGGGAGGAAGGAATGGTCCTGCCAAATCACACCATTTGGCAATTGGTCTGTGTAAATGCCAATAGGAATAGATAATTATTACATGTATTCAATAGGCATATATATATATATATATATATATATATATATATATAATCCCTGCATTTCCATGCTGAAAAACAAATTAGAATTATTTATAATCATTTTAATCACTATTTTATTAAAAACCAAAGTTCATAATGTAGAATCAGGGTGCTTCAAGTTACATCATGTTCACCTTCAGCTCCCCACCTCTGTCATTTGGGTAATTCATCACTAAACTCTCTGTTCTGGATTAGAAAATGCATCAGGGAGAATAAAGGTCCCATTCCTTGCTCCTGCAGAAAGGCAGGGAGTTGGGGGGAAAAAAAGGAAACTACAGAAGTGAGAGCAACTAAGAGTCAGAAGTTGGAGGAAACAAATGAGGAGAGCAGAGGCTGAGGAATGTAAAAGTTCAGAAGCTTGTGCTTAAAGTAGTTGAGGTTTATCTGCTGAGCTGATTGGTGAGGCCATGCATCTGAGTTAAAAAGGCTTAAGAGAGTTACTTGGCATAATTTCTCCATCTTCAATGATTTACTACTGAAGTGCAAACATCAATTTTGGACTCTCTCCTGAGAAACGTTTAACAAAGTCAGAGAACTTCTGGTACCCTGATACCTTTCTAGATTTGCCAAACTTTGATAGCTCTTTAATAAACCTATGCCTGAAGTTTATCTTAGTCATTTTTATTTCTATTCAGGCAACAAATCCATCAGTAAATATCCAGATATAAAAATGATCTTCTTCTTTACTTCTCCATTATGATATATCTTGGAATTGTACAGAAATGCACTCCATTGTTAAGGCTATTTGTGCCGGGTGTGCTAATGCACTCTTTGATTGAGTGAATTAGCAGTCATAACAATCTGGCAGTCTGGCCATAGAAGTGTGCTCAAATTGATTTGTGTTATGGCTGGACTGGAAAATCTAGTGTTAGTTGTTTTTTGCCCTGGGGCATTGTTTGTACCAAACTCTACTTTTCATTTAATTTTCCAATACATTTTGAAAGATTGAAATGCTTGTGAATCAACATTTGATCCACTTGCATTATTTTAAAAAAATTCTGAAAGTAATTTCAGATTCCAAAAAACCTTGCTTTCAATTAGAGTAAACATAATTAGAGTGACGTCGTGCTCAGAATGGTAAATCTCCCTTAGAATCTATTAAGCATGTTATCTCCTTGTCCTGTCACTGAAAGGCATTCAGTATATATGTGGAATACACATCTGTATTTTTCTGTGCCTGCTTCAAGTAGTACTTGGGAAAAATTAAAAGAATAAAATGATAAAGATGTCTTCTCATTGCCCTTTCTGCATATGCTCAAATTGTTTCTGTTTCACTTAGTGATGCCATAAAAGGAGGATAGCCATAACATTCAGGAATATTTGAGATATTAAAGGAACACGTCTAGATACACCTCACCTTTAAGTTACTCATTTTAGTTTTTATATTCTATGAAATATACATTCTCATTTAAAAAGATAACTATATCTATTGCTCTATTGAAACTCTGAAGATGTAAAGACATGACTTTATCCTGGTTTTGTCAGTATTTGTACCTTTGTTACAATCTTCTGCTGTGTAGTCGTTTAGCAGAATTATAATGCAGCATGAATAAACCTAAAAAATGACTATTGATTACAGAGAAAGCTTTGTGAAATCATTTAGTCAGTTTCCCCACTTGAGAAATCAGTAAATAAAATAGGTCAATACATAAGGATGCAATAAATGTAATACAGTTCTATGTCTCCTTGAGTTATAAAAAGGGTCAAAAATAAATCCCTATAGAATTCATTTTTGTACTCATAAAAGAAAATGATACTTACCAAATCCCAACTCTAAGTCCATCTTTCTACAGATTTTTTATTCTTCTTTTTTTTTTAAACCACAGGTTTTGGAAGTATGTTTTTATGTGTCCTTGTTTCATTTCCTTGTCACTGTCCCTTTTAACTAAATAGGATGCCCTCATCCCCTGGCTAAAGTGCCTGTTATTATCCAGGCATTCACTGGGACTTGAGCTGCAATAGCTACTTTGTGTTTTCTTACTGTCTCCTGCAATCTTACAGCTCTTCTTACAACTGCATTTCCTACTGCACTGAACTCTACATCCCGTGCCGATTTTTGTTCAGTAATAGATGATGAGACCTGAGCCCACTCTCTATATTAGTTCTCATTCGTAAGGATGTAGTCTGGGGGGGGGGGGAGCGGGAGGAACGAGGGAGGAAAGAAGAGGAGGGGCCAGAAGGGGGCAGGAGGAGGGAAAAAAATACCTTCCCTGAACCGGTACAAGCTAAGCTTCAAACGATATCCTAGGAAAGAAATTAAAGACTTCTTAATTAGTGCAGCAATTAAGCTTTCTTGGTAGCATTTTAATCAGCACAGGCCCTATCAAAGGACAAACAGAACGATTTGCAGGTCTTTGAATTTTAAACAGTCTTATTGATTTCAGCACAATACGTCTTCACAAAACACAAGGAGAATTTTCTAATATCAGTTACAGTACTTTGAGTTTTGCTTGTGCAAATTGAGTGAAGGTTGTGGAAGATGAGATGGAGGGAGAGGACCTGAAACAGCAAGCGATGTAAAACAATAAACGAACAAGACAGAAGCTCTGAAGCTAAAGATGTAATAGAGTGAGAATTTGAAATATCTCTTAAGTTGATTTCTCTGCTGTTGTTAAATACTCTTTGACTTCATTATTGGTAACATTTCTAAAAAAAAAAAGGAAAAGAATGCTCCACATTTTTTCAAGGCTTTTCTTTCCTACATATTTTAATTTGCATTATATGACTTTTCTAATCCTATTGTTTGATCAAAAGAGTGATAGTTCCTTGAAATGGCTTAGAGACCTGAGGTGAATGTGGTGGGCTTGAGGGTATAGGACTCCCATTTAGGTGGGACAAATGCCCCAAACCCTGCTTCAAATTAAGGCACAGGGCTCAGTGGTATAGGGTCCCTGTAGAAGAAAAGAAAA
Source organism: Heterocephalus glaber (assembly GCF_000247695.1). The sequence continues at coordinate 28,700,477 of NW_004624751.1, forward strand.
TTGGAGATGGCTTCTACACAGGGTTGGGGTTAGGTTTTGGTCTGCTACCACTGCTTCCTGCCTGTGGGTTCAAAGTGTGGCAGGTTTTGGGTGACTGATGGTTTAAGGAAATTCGAGAAATGAGAATGGTAAGGGCAGATTTTTAACATTTAAACTACCAGTTTTTCCATTTGCATGACTACACTTTGTAAATAGAAATATGTAGTTTAGCATTTAAAAACCCGGTTTATTAAAGCTAAGTATGCAATTCCAAAATTAGTTTTTCATAGCTTAACACTTGCTTCTTCCCTTGCCCTCATTAACGTAGTAATCTGGCATTCTGAAAAACAAATACATATTCTAAAGCACATATAAACACCTAAAGAAGTGCTTTGAAGTATGTGACATATGTTGAATTTCTACATTTAAGTGAGGACTGATTTAAGGAACAAAATTCAGTAAAAATAATTGGTGACTATATTAAAATGCATTGGGTAACTAGTCCAAACAGCTGTGTAAACTTTAGCTATTCTTGTATAAGTTTATCTACTTTTCTGCAAGTTTTTTCAATATTCAAGTTTTCTCAGTAGAAAGCCTCCTGATATAACTGCTATGCCCTCAAAAGTTTAACATAAACTCAGACTAGTTAGTTCAATAGTGTCACATTTCTTTGTAGATAGTTCCTGCACTTTTTGACACTAAACTTCAGAGTTTAAAGGCTTAAAATGATAAAGAGAAAAGTGATAATAATTTTAACATCAAAATGCTAGATTTCTCAACACTGTGAACCTGCTACTAATAGTTTATTTTTAAAATCTATCAAATGCTATCACATTGTTTCATATCTTGTGGAGTTACTGGATGTGTGTAAACAGGTTCAAAGCCTAACTATTTAAGATTCCTAGAGATATAAGCAGCAAACAGAGATGACCTATGCTTAACTTATATGTTGGTCAAAAATCCTTGAGTAAATACCTCCATGCAACAAGTTAGAAAAGGGAAGAAAAGGAGAGAGAAAGTAGAGGAAGAGAGCCGCTCTACACTGTCTACTGTTGTTCTCAAGGTTAGCTACCCTTTCTGCCTTTACAACTCAAGCAGTGAGCTTAGGTTTTGTTCTCCTCATTATTTACAAAACACATTACTGAAAAACTGAAAAGAACTTTCTCAAAATATTTTGATGCTTTTCAAGTATGAAAAAACACCACTATTGTATTTCTTCAATATCACACTAGCCACTAGTCTTAGATCTTAAAAGGATGTGGGGAGAGTTGGTTAATGTCCAAGACAGGTGACTTAATTATAGAGTTTGGGTAAGAAACAGCAGTGTGTTATTTTATTTTTTTCCTGCTTTCCAAATCTTTAAGGATGCTGTTCTCTGAATCTTTTTAGGTCGAACAAATATTTCTGACCTGGCTTTAGGGTGAATATGAAGTTATTCTGAACAATCTAGTTCATGGCAAGCATTTATTTCCACTGACTATTAGGAAATAAGGAATTCAGTACAGAGCATGTCATTATCCTTAAGCGATTTCAGACTGACTTTCTTCCCACAACTTGCTAACTCTCCTGAAATTCTCACTCTCTTTATATAAATAATAGAGAAATTTAAAAAATCTGGTGCATTAAAAACATTATGGTTTGCTTACATGTGAATTTTCCTCAAAAGAATTTCTTAATAATCATGAAGTGGGGATGTGTTTTCATTTGTATCTCATTGCAAAAAGGCGAGGAGACGCAGCCTAAATCCTTGAAGGAGAGCTCAGAGCGCTCTGGCTCTCGTTTAAGTTGTCAGGCGACTGCTTAGAAGCTTTTGGGGGAAAAAATGAGGAGTCGTCGCGGATGAAACGGAGTGTCGTATCGGGCATGCAATCTAACGGCAGCAGTGAAAGAGGCGCAGAAGATGCTGTCTCTCCTCTCCGACCGCCACTCCTGCGTCCCCGGCTTCGCCTCGCCTCAGTCTCTTTCCGTCTCCTCCCCCTCCCTCCTCCTTTCTCCGCACGCTCCCCTCTCTCCCTCCGTCTCCCGCTCTCTGAGTCTCTGCTCCGAGTTCCTGGTTGGATAATTTGGGTTAATACTAGTGAGTGAGGTTTTTGCGGCTTCAAAGGGTATTTCAAGTTTCCGGAGCTCCTCCCCTCTGCACCGTGTGACAACAACAACTCGTCCAGCCGGCAGCCTGCACTTTTCAGCTCATTTTCTCTCTGTCATTCCCCTCTCAATCTTTGATCAATGTACTTGCCAGGGAGAACCCAAGTCCCTCAATCCTCTTCCTTTTCACCTCCATCCTTAACTTCGTGCTAGAGCGGGACCCACACCCCCACAGCCGACCCTCCCCGCCCCGCCCCCGCCCCCAGCCAGCCCTGGATCCCGGCCCCCGGAGAGGACTCGCATTTCGACTTGCGGGACACTTTTGTGCGTTTCTCCCGAGCGCGCCTCTCGCGCTCGCCCCTCCTGCGCTCGCGCTTTCTAGCCCTCACCTCCTTCTCCCATTCTCTCCCTCTCTCCTTCTCGTCCGCTCCTAGAGTTGTTGTGCTTGTTGCTGCCCCGCTCCTCGCTCCTTCTCCCCCCTTTCTTCCCCCTTCCCCTCCCCGGGGGTGTGTGTGGCAACTTTTCCCCCCTCGCTGCTCCTTCTCCTGTTTGCCCTTATATGTGACCATGGCAGTGCCGGCGGCTTTGATCCCTCCGACCCAGCTGGTCCCCCCTCAACCCCCGATCTCCACGTCTGCTTCCTCCTCTGGCACCACCACCTCCACCTCCTCGGCGACCTCGTCCCCGGCTCCGTCCATCGGACCCCCGGCGTCCTCCGGGCCGGCTCTGTTCCGGCCGGAGCCCATCGCCTCTGCGGCGGCGGCGGCGGCCACAGTCACCTCTCCCGGCGGCGGCGGCGGAGGCAGCGGAGGCGGCGGTGGCAGCGGTGGCAACGGCGGCAGCGGAGGCGGCGGTGGCGGCGGCGGCGGCGGAGGCAACTGCAACCCCAGCCTGGCGGCCGCGAGCAACGGCAGCGGCATCAGCGCTGGCGGCGGCGGCGCCTCGAGCACCCCCATCAACGCGAGCACCGGCAGCAGCAGCAGCAGTAGCAGCAGCAGCAGCAGCAGCAGCAGCAGTAGCAGCAGCAGCAGCAGCAGTAGCAGCAGCAGCTGCGGCCCCCTCCCCGGGAAACCCGTGTACTCAACCCCGTCCCCAGTGGAAAACACCCCCCAGAATAATGAGTGCAAAATGGTGGATCTGAGGGGGGCCAAAGTGGCTTCCTTCACGGTGGAGGGCTGCGAGCTGATCTGCCTACCCCAAGCTTTCGACCTGTTCCTGAAGCACTTGGTGGGGGGCTTGCACACAGTCTACACCAAGCTGAAGCGGTTGGAGATCACGCCGGTGGTGTGCAATGTGGAACAGGTTCGGATCCTGAGAGGACTGGGAGCCATCCAGCCGGGAGTGAACCGCTGCAAACTCATCTCCAGGAAGGACTTCGAGACCCTCTACAATGACTGCACCAACGCAAGGTAACGCGCGGAGGGCAGCTGCCCCGGGCCCTTCCCACCCCGCTCCACGCCCTCGCCTCGCTGCCTCCGGGCGCCGCTCTCCGCGCGCCCGCTCTCTTTGCGCGCACCGGCGAGCGGCGAGCGCGGCCTCTCCTTTACTCTCCTCCCCTCTCCCCGCTCCTCTCCTCCCCGGGGCTCGCCAGCCGCGCCCGAGGCCCCCTGGAAGTTGGCACCTCACCCTGCCCACATCCAGCTCTTCTGGCCGGGTCCGCCCCTCGCTCGCCCTGGCGCCTGAGCTTGGCTGCGGTGGGACTTGAGAACCCCAGGCTTCAGGGTTAGGGGGAGGGAAGGAGGGGGACAACGCCTCTCCGGGGAGCCAAAGCCCTTTCCTGGGGCGCCGGCCCCTGGGAACTTCTCTGGGCGCTACTGCCGGCGTGCGCTCTCCCCAGGTCCCGGGCTCCACCGCGAACCTCCGGGCACCTCCTGCGGGTACGGGGGAGGGGGTCTGTCGTGACCCTGCCTTGTCCCGCAGGGTTCGCGGAGCGGGAACACACGCTCCGGGTGAGGGAAGCCGAGGAGCGGGCTGGCGGCCGAGGAGGGGACTTTGAGGTCAGGAGGGGGGCGACACACGCCGCCCAGAGGCCCGGGGCAATCCCGGGCCACGAACAGGAGTTCACTCCTGAAGTCCCGAGGGATCCTGTCGAGGGGAGGGATCTGTGTGTGCGCATGTGTGCATGTGTCTGCGTGTGAGCGTGCAAAGGAAATAAAGGGGTGAGTTTGCCCCGGGGCAACTGAGAGGGCGCCAGCCTGCTTTCTTCTGGAGGGGAGAGGACTGGGTGTCCTAGCCTCTCGGAAGCGTAACTAGAGAAACGGAAAAGGAAGACCGCAATGCTGTCCCCCTCTCCCTCGCTTCCTCTCCGGCGCTCACTTCTCACTCTTCCCAAAGTGTGTGTGTGTGTGTGTGTGTGTGTGTGTGTGTGTGTGTGTGTGTGTGTGTTGGGGGGGGGGTTCCATGTGTTTCTTCTCTTTCCTTCTTTTTTTTTCTTTTCAAGATTGGCTCACGCAGCGAGCAGGTGCACGTTTTGCACCGGGACGCGCTGCGGTCCTGAACACTCTGCCCTGGCTCTGCCAGCCAGGCACTCGGGCGGCCTCCGGACCGCCTCTGGTCCGACCAGTTTTATACTAATGAACGTTCAGTGGGGGAGGATCTACCGAGAGGGGGCGGGAGTGGGGGAACTTGTCAGTTTCAGGGTAGAAATGGCCATTTAACCCCCTTTCACAGTTCCGCTTTGTCCCTGCCACTGGTCTCTGGAAAGCGCAGTGGGAAAAGTTAAGAGGTTCGGAGAGAAAGCGAACAGGGAAAGTTGGAAACCTCAAGCAGGCACGTGGGAACTGCGCGCAAAATCTGAGCGAAAACTTCCGAATAAGTTTAAAGATTAAAGGAAGGGAGTTGGGATACTCTCCTAACAGCGCTAGAGAGACTGAGGTGGGAAGAAAGAATCGGACCAGGAGGGAATGGTGGGGGGGGGGGGGGGCGGCGGCGCTATCTCTTTCTTCTTGGAAAAGAATGATTGCTAGTTAGTGCCAGGAAGACTCAAAAACGAAAAGGACTCCAACTCCAACTCAGCAAACATCTTATCCTGACCTGCCCCGAAATTCTTCTTTGTGTTTATTTGCCATTCTTTATATGAGGCACGGGTGTGTGTTTGGGTTTTCAGCCTTCATTTAGACTGTTTTGGGGGTAAAAGTGTGTGTGCGCGCCCGCTTGTGTGTGTATTCCCGCGCCCGTGCCCAAGTGTGTGGACAGGTGGCAGTAGAGATTGTGGGGGGAACGGGGAGGGGAGGGGGGTGTCACTAAACGTCCTTTACTCAGATAATTGGAGTCCTTGGCTATCCAAAAGGTAGAGTATTTGTCCCAAATCTATTGTTAAAACTACTTGAACTAGAACAGAATATTATTCTGGAGTTGTTATGAAGAATGCTACTAAAATTTGAAGTCAGTCCACACATGACTGCTATAAAATTGTTTATCCGATATTTAGTAATGAAATATCCATTCTACTCCTCTTTGTGTTTCTTAGGGAACATATTGTACTAGGTAATCAATGGCCATTTTAGATGCACATACGCCCTGGAATACACAATTGCTCCAGAAAACTTCTCTCAATGGCTACATTATAATTAGTGTTAAATCATTGTAAAACTTGATTTTTATTGCCTAAATTTTTGCCTAAAAATCGAATTGCAGTCTTTACCATATAGTTGAAGGATAGTTCTAAAGTTATTGGCTAAAATTTCTTGTAAGTCCTCTTTCCCAGGTTAACAACAGCTCTGGAGTTTAAACTTGCAGAGCCAAGCTAAATTAAATCCAGTGGAACTGTTTATCCCTTCAAAAATATCTCATCACTACTCTAATTATGTTTCAATCACCTGGCCTTATTACTTGGCAATTAAATATGTTGTCTAAAATTATATTTCATATTATTTTGGGGTGAAATATAGGAAGTTTGTTGATTCACTATTGAATTTTGATCTGTTAACTAAAAAAGTTCACTGAAACTTAAATGTATGCAGATATTGCAGTCATTACCTGAGAAGATGTGTGGTTGCATGTACCTACTTATGTAGGTTTTCCTAACTCTGCCACTGAGGAAATCAAAAATTTATAATAAACTTCCCCTCACCAAAATGTACTGTATGTATTGTAGTGCATTACTATTTGTAATGGTAATAATGAGTGTTATTGCTTTATCTCTATACTTTGAAAATAATAGCCTAAGTGTTTTTGCATCTTGAATTTAAAACCAAAAATTACTTTCCATTCATGTCTAATTTATGGCTTTCCTATTATGATCTATTTTCATTCATCTAGATATATTGATTTCTTTCACTGTAGTTTCTTTATGCTCTAGCTACTTAACAGACTAAGAGAATAATTTACACAGAGTGTAAGAGAAACTGGAAGAAGGCAAACTGTATAAAATTACAGGTATGTGTGTATGTATAATGTGTGTGAGATATGAAATCCTAGCACTCTCAGCTTTTTACAGAACATGTATCTAATTATAAATCCTAGTAATATTTAAATATCAGGGAATCTTAGGAATCAAACTGATGCTAGAGAAAAGATAGGTTAATAAACTTGCTCAGAGTGGTTCAATAAGTTAACAGCAAACCTTAGAGTAGATTTAATTTGCTTGAGGCTATTGTATTAGTATGCTATCTATAAAAATTAGAATAAATGTTGAAACTATCTGTCATTACCACAAGGAGATGAAAAAGAGACTACCACCTGCTAGATAGGAAAGCTGAAAAGCCTAGGTCACAAATATGAAGGAAAATGTAAGGAAATATATCTAAAAGTTGTCAAAGGGCAGTCTGACCTTGATCAGCTTCCTCCAATTCTTATTTTAAAACTAAACATTAGTTGCATGAACTTGATTATTACCACAGAGGTCAGTTAATTAACTGCTAACCATTAAATAACAACAAAAAATAAAAGTAATTATATACATGGCCAAGGCTCTGTTTGCATGAGTCAACTGTTTGTAGAGTTGGGTAGAATTGAGTTTTCTGCGAATTCAAGGAATAAAAGCGACTCTTGTATTATGCCATCTAAAATGCTTGTTTGATTATTGTCAGAAGATGATTTTGTTTCAGAATCTTTCAAATCATATCGTGATTTAGTCTCTAAGGAGCCCTAGATCATTGGAGCCTTTTTTTTTTTTAAACTTGAATAGATTCTAGTTAGTTTCATCAGATTGTTTTACATACATATACATATATTTACAAACACTATTCTTTTGTCTTAAAAGTTGATACTATTCATGGATAGAAAATTAAAAGACTTGCTAAGCCTTTTACGTTTCAGTAGTACCATCTGAATAAAATTTTAGTTTAAATACACACTTTTTCCAATTCTTGACTTTATTTTTCTTGTCAGGGGTTTGAATAAAGATAGCAAGCTGAAACAGTCTATATTTATTTAACATTTCTCTTGTTGCTTGCTTTTTAATGACACAGACTTATGCATCGATAGAGAAAGTTTCAACACAAACACTGATTCATTCACTTGTAACACATAATTATGATACATGGCACAGAGAAATTCAAGAATTACTTCCAATGAAGAGAGACTATGCTTTTGAAGTTTTTGTATTACAGTAGATTAATGATTTCTATAAAGCTCAGTGTCCCATAACATTTCAGAAAGAATATAACATAATTATAAGACTAAGGCATAAAATATGAAAGTTTGTTTGGATCTACAATTAATGTGTCTACTTTTAAAATGCTAGAAAATTATAGTTTAATAGCTAATATATGAGTAGAAGCATATTCTGATCTAGGATTTACATTTCTCAATCAAATTATATTACAGAGTGCAAACTCTTGAGTTATTTGCATCAAATCTTTCAAACCTGTTGTTTTTCTTGGAATTAACCTCCAATAACAACATAGTCCTTGTCAGCGTGCACATAGTTATGAAGATGCTTTACTATCTGAACTCTGCAGTTTATTAATTAATGCTCTGAGGCAAGAAAACTGATTTGGACAAATGATATTTTGTGACTTCAAATATTATACAGAATAAACTACAAGACATGCTCCCCTCACCTTGGAGTTCCTTTAACACATAATTTTTGGCATTTGATAGGGAATTTTAAAATCTTCATTTTATTAGCCCAACCTACTGTTGTTTTTTCTTTAATCTATTACATTTCACTAAAGTTGCATATAAATTACTTAGACAAATATTAGCCACCCTCTTTTTGCTTCACTACCTCTTCCACCCCCCCCCCCCATGTGACTCCCAATATTGATTAAAGTCTTGGCAGAATTTGAGCATAAATCACTCTTCTCTTTGGCGATTTACTACATGTGATTCACCAGCATACAGAAACATAATGTGCTTTATTGTTTTTCATTTGATGTTTTGTTTTGGGAATGTAAGTAGCATTTGTAAATTAGATGAATATGCAACCAGGTAGTTATTTTAAGAATAATTTGTGCTTTGACTATCAATTAGTATTATTTTACCTTTCTAAATTATTTTACTCAGTTGTTTCATACAATTGCCTTTGTCAATCAAGTAAAATAATCATCCAAATGGCGTTGTATTAGCAACATAGAGCACAACTATTAAAAAATGTAATAGGAAATGAAACTCTCATAGGTTGTAAACTGTCTTTCTTTATCCTTGTCTGAAGAAATTAGCTTGAAGTATGTCTTCTAAATAGGTACAGGTGAGTTTCTCAGATTTCATTGAACATTTTGAATTTAAGGTTTTCATTATCTGGTTCTTTACAAAATTTAAATATCTGAATTTTATCTTTGAGATATTATTTTTAGACAGTCCACACAAAGAGTCACACCAAGATATATGCTGTTAAATAATAAGAAATGTAAAAATTGAAGTGAACTATTTGGGTATTTAAAATGTAGTTAAGATAATGTTTTATCATTTTATATTTCACTTGCTATAAAAAAACAGTGACCTTACCACGTGTGAGCATTTGTCATTTCTTAACTGAAGTAATAAATTCTGAGTTGTCACTTAGATATACATATATGTATATTAGCTTAAATTTTTTAGCTAAGACTACATTCATATTTTCAGACTTTGAGACTGCAGTAAAAAGCCCCCTTTTCATTATATTTGGTGTGTTCGTTGATTAATTTTTTCACACAGAAAACCTTGAATTAAAAGCCCACCTAATGGGGCTTAGATGGATGTAATTTCAAAGGCTCTGATCTGCAAAGATATGAATGTCTCAAGCAGGGGGGGCTCTGAGAAGACCTACATTATGTTCAAATTCCTTTGCTTTCCTTCTCAATTTGCCAAAAATATTTAGTCAAAAGTAATTTTATGCTACACTACCTGTCTTTTAAAATAACTTTATTGATATTTGCTTCTTAGGATATGTCACATATAAGAATGACTTCATTAAAATAGTGTAGTTAATTATGAAATTATTGCTTTGGGAAACAAGAATATCAAGCATAAGATATTTATGTTGAGTTGCAATGAACTATTTTTAGATTAACTGATAGATCACTTTATTTTGAGGCAGCTATTTAGTTTAAGAAGATTTCTGAAAATCTGTAGTGTATGTCCATTGAAGCTAGGTGTAGACAATTAATAATTAAATTTATGTACAAATGTGCTAATGTCATATATATGTGTATATACATATATAATCATATGGAGAAAATGAACTAAAACTCCACTTGATCCAAAGTCAAAGACCTCAAACTAGGTGTATTTAAATTTCTTGGTGTATTCTGACTTGGATTTCTTTAATAAGGGAATAGCATTCTAATTCTCATATTTAAAAAATAATTAATCTTTAAAATTTTCCTAAATTTGATGAAGGATTTGCCAGTGCCTGAATTTCATTAGAGATGTGATCCTGTTGTTTTCTGATTCAGAATGACTTGGATTGATCTAGGATTTCAATTTGGGGTTCTTCTGCACTTTTAAATGTGTGCAACTGGATTGGAAGTTGTCACAGACAACTTACTGAGCTGGAAAACTCACTATGTCATTGTTTAATTGGTCTTTTATAATTTTGGAATATAGATATATTGAAGTGTCTTAAACTATGCGGCACAGCAAAACAGTGAATAGCTAGATACTTTAAAAAAAGTTGTACAGAATAATGACGGGGAAGATGGGAGATATTTAACTGAATAATAAAAAATAATAACATTGTATAGTGTGAATGCAAAACCTGAAATACATTATAGGTTTCTAGCAAGAAATTAAATTGCAATAAGCCAGGCAGAAAAGAAAACAACCCCACATATTGAATGACCTCACTTATACATGGAATCTGAAAAAGTTGAACTCATAAAAGCAAAGCAGAATAGTGGCTCCCAGAGGCTGGAAAAGATGTTGGCCAAAGCTACAAAATTTCAGTTAGATAAGAAGCATACGTTCAGTAAATCTGTTATACAACAGGTGACTATAAGTAGACCTTAGAATTTAGAAAATAGTATATGTTTGTGAAAAATTGATTATACTTTTGGAACATAATCTTTTCAAAGCAAATATTAAAAAAGACAGTACAATAAATTGGTTTATTTTGATGAATCATACTGAATAATTGAATAATATTTACCTTTCCTTAGTATTAATTAATGGAGAAGTAAACTATTAAAAGTTCACAATATGTTTTTCATTATCTTTGAATTAATATGATATCAAATGTTTCTAAATAATTAGAATACCCTTGCATTATGACAGCAAAAAAGCATATTCTTTTCAAGACCTATTAAATTATATCTCAAGAAAGAAAATGTAGTAGATGAAAAGACACTATTTAATGGCATCATATTAAAGGATTTGTGATACATACTTGTTAATTCATTGAAGGCAAACTAGTTATAAGTAAAGATAATGAAAAGCAATTTTCACAATATGTTAGTCAAGAAATACTTTATTACATTTACTTGTTAGGTAGATGAAATATTTTGTAAAAATCTTATACTCGTATGCTGAACTTATATTAACAGGAATAACAAAAGGCTGTATTAGTCATAGTATTGTGTTTTAAAAACATTTGATGTAGAAATAAGTCATTGAAAGCATAATACACTTTGAATTTAGCACATTATATTCAATAATATTCTCATTTTATATTTAGAATTTCTGATTTTTAAAAAAGTTAATTTAACCTAATTCTCAGAAATGATATTTCTTGAGTTAGGCACTTCTAATTGAATTATGGCTCTATATTTTGAAAGAATAGGTTGAAGCATTTTATACTGGGCTAGATGGTAATGTGCGTGCAACAGGTGTAAAACTTTTTGCCAGAATTATAAATCCCTGTGGAGTATATTTTTATTTGTATCTACCTTAGCCCATTTGTAGACTATGCATTTATTTATTTGGGAGAAAAGCCTTTCTGTACATGTATATGTATATACATATAAGGTATAAGGCCATAGGACAATCTACCAATAAAACTGGCTTTAATTTTCACTTTAGGAACGTATAGAAGCATAAATATATACAATATATAAATGCATAAATATATAAAAATATATAAAAAGCACATTCTACCACATGAAATTTGAAAAGGAAATTGAAATTTTACAGTAAATCAACAATTTGTGCTTAAATATTTTAAAATATATATGTGAGATTTAGGTTATTTGGATGAAATAGATATTAGTTACTAGAATTTGCACTTTATTGGATAACGTTAGATGGTCTTAATATTGTTGTTCCAGGGCCAGGGATTTAGCTCAGTGGTTTCGCTGCCTGCTGTGCAAGTGCAAGGACCTGAGTTTGATCCCCAGTACCAAACAAACAAACAAACAAACAAAATTGTTGTTCCGTTTCTATTATTGGTTTATGTTATCGTTTCTTACACTGTAGAACAAGCATATCTTTTTGAATCAGTGGATAAATGATAGGAAAACAATTTCATAACCTAAAAAGTGATTATTCTTCTAAAAGCTTGCCATCGATGAGATGAGTTAGGAATAAGGTCAATGGGTTAATCTGCAGGTCTACATAAAGAGATGTGTATTGCCACTTCTTGCAGTAGACTGTAATTGTCTTTGAAAACACCTGGTAAAGGTTCAGATAAATTGAAATCAATTACTCTTTCAATCATTTCATAGCATTTGTCAAGTCATTACATCACTGGTAGAAGTGCAAGCCTGCATACTTTTTTGCAAAGTAGAAAGCTTATAAAACAGTGTCTACTTAAAGGTTTCTGCCTCACTTAAAGCTTATGGAATTAAAAAAAGAAGCATCTCAAACATTGTACATAATAAGCCTTATCCGTAATTATTTGATAAGCCATTTATTTTTGCATTTAGTTATGAGAAGACAAAAACATATTTAATATCACTTTTTGCATCATATGGTATACATATATGTTAAGAAGGAGGAAAAATATAAGCAAAATAGTTTCAAAACAGTTTATGATTTGTGAGCTCTATTACCTTTATTTTTAACCTTCTAAGAATGGTCTGACAAGTGTGTATGATAATCAAAGATGAATATATATGGGCTGGTTACTGACTTTTTTCTTCACATCATTGACAGTACATGCAGATTTGAACTTGTAGCCAGGAACAGTGCTTCCATGCTTCAAATTGCCAAAAGACCCCCAGGGATAGAAACTTGACCTGCTTTTATGAAACCATAGAATTACATTTATACAAGTTATCCCATGGGAAAGGAATGAACTGATCCCAATTCAAACCTTACTATTGAAGCCTTCTGTGTTAAATTTGATTTTTTTTCCCTCCTATTAACACCTGTCTGGCTACCATATTTAGTAACTCGATATTAGAAAATTTTTAAAAATTACTCAACAATGATATTTCACCATTCAGCCAAAGTGCCATTAAACTTTTGCACTTATATAACTAATTTTTCTCACATTATAAAGATACTAATTTTTAAAGTTCCCACCATTTGTATACATCCTAATTTAAAGGTGTTTAAAACACAAATTTGTTTAGGTAAATATCAAAATATTTACATTACACTGTTTAACTAATTTCTCTTTACTAATGATTTAGCTCAAGTAGAAGAAACTTTTTAAGGGTGTTTTGCTTTGCTATTATATTTCAATATATAAATTTTTGTATGAGTATTTTAAAGTTAGAGCTACATTTTAAATGGTTGTATTTCTTATTTTATTTTTGGTTGAACTATCTAAAAGAGTTTCCAGAAGGACATTTTGCCACTAATAGAAACAAACGCAAGTACTCACTGATATTTTTGGTTTAGTTGAATTCACTTTAATTGTGTATAATAGGCCTAAGTTGGAAAACTTGAAGTTAGTCATTTGTTCAAAATGAAGAGGATTTTAATATATAGTAGTTTGCTAAATTTCTGTAATACTACAAGGCTTATCATATGTGTACAAATGGTTAACTGATATAAATAGGTAGTGTCATAGTATCTTTGTTTATAAACGTGACAGTATTAAATGACCAACATTAACAGAATGCCATCCTACTTCTCTATATAATTTCTCTTGCTCTCAATCTTACATATGTAAAACCAGTTTATAAATTGTAAGTCAACACACATATGCCATTACAATTATGATGGTTAAACAATCCCTCATTGAATTTTGGAGGTGAGGTGATCAAATTCCTGTTTCAAATAAAAATTAAATAAAGCTTCAGACACCTCTCACTTCTTTTTCACTTATATCTAAAACCATTTGGTTAAGATATTTTTTGTTATTTCCCTACAAGAACAAAACATAAAAATTCCTCATAAAAATAGTTACAGTAAATCAGTGCTTGGAGTACAAGGAGGGAAATATTTTTAATGGAGATATATCACTTTCCTTACCATCATTAGTCTTGATCATCAAGAGAAAATATGCGAAGCTTTAAGCATGTATTATTTATTTATTGGCTCTTATGAGACCAAAAAAACCTCTCATAGTAAGATTCCAAGTTTTCTGCCTTGCTTTGATACAATATCACTTGAATGAGTTGAGAAATCAAATTAATCATTTGAATGTTTCCTAATATCACACTGATACTACATTTATAATATACCAAATATTAACATCCGATTATATATTTATTTAATTTGGAAGTTTGTCCCAACTACTTACATAGTGACTTAACATAAATCACCTCACTTTCTGTAATGGTGATGGAAGGAGAGAAAATAGGTAGATCATAAGAGAATTATCCTGGTCTCAAAAAGAATCTATTTCAGGAAAGGCAACCTGTTCTGATTTTTGTAATGGTGATGATATGAAGTTTCTATGACCTTTTTTTTGTCTTGCAGTGTCACTTTGCAGTTTTATTTCTAATAATGATTCATGGTACACACCATGTGAACTGAACAAAAACATCATGCCAAAAACATCTCGCTACAAAATGTGTAGTGAGAGAGATGAAACTTTTATTTTTAGGCAATTCTCTAAAAGCGAAGAGAATTGTACAGAATTTGCACAGAAACTAATTCTTAAATATCCTTATCATTTAAATTATACTCATAATAATCTTTTTTGGGTAGTAAAATTATAAATGAAACACTTTACCATGAGATTTATCTATAAACATCTTGATGAAGACAGAAAAAGTCTAGGTTTTGAGCTAATGATATTTAGATTGGATTCTCCAAATTTATTCTTGTAAAAATATAATATAGTTTATTTTTATTAAGATATTCTATTCCAAATTTAGGAAATAAAATTAAAATGATATATCCAATCTGGAATAAACTTTTTTGCTCTTTTTTGGGGGGAGTGGGTTAAATAAGGGCCCATGACAGGAATGCTATTTGTTTTTCACAAAAGTTGTTTGTGATTTCAGGTACCCTTGGGAAATCTCTTGATCAGATTCACATCTGTTCCTGTCAAAGTGGGTGCTAAGATACCGGTCACCCAGCAACCATGTCCAAGAGGGAATTGGGCCGATAATAACTTCAAAAAGGAATGACAGATGCTAGATTAGGATGAAAGACAAAATGCATGAAAAATGAGCTTGTTAGAATCAAAAATTTGTTCAAGCACCTTTATGCAAATTAAATGAATATTGAATATTTGCATGCAGTAATTTCTACTTTTTCATTTGAGAAGAATTGTGCATTTAAACTCACAAATGCCAGTTCTTTCTTTGGTACTAATTAACGTACAAAGCAGAATCACTTTTTAAAAATCAGATTAGCCACCTGGGTTCTTATATCTCCACTAAGTGTGTTACAATGTTTTTCTTATGATAGTGGTACTCTTTAAAATGCCTTGGTTTATCTGATTTTTTTCATAATAAACAGTCTCACGTGAATTGAGATTATTTTAGAAGAATATTAATCCATTTCTTGAGAAAGCATTTCAAAAGTAACCTTATCCTGTTGTCCTTGAAATTGGTTAATGTACATTAATAAAAGATCACTCAAGATGAGTTCACACCAAAAGCACAGACTTCTCATTGACTGATTAAATAACAAAGCATTAAAGTATACCCGAAAAGAAAGTAAGCAGAAAGGTCTCTTCAAAATTTAAGATGCTCTTTGATACATTACCAGTTTTTTCTATTGAACTGTTCACATACCAATCAGAATTTAGAAGGGCCTGATAAAATGTAGTGATTGAGAGAGGTTTCTGAGTCTTGGTTTAGCAGTGTCTAATGTGGTCACGTAGAGAAATTGATTTTCTTCAGAAATTAATTAATTTTTCATATCGCCCTAAGCTGCAGTTAAAAAGAGTGCATACTTGTCTGTTTTTTCCAGAAATATTGCCTAATCATATTAATACCATTGCCCCAAGGATGAAAAGATAATTGTACAAATGCATTTGGAAATATGTATCACTGAGTATTTATGATTAAATTATGCAAATGACCCAGCTCTCATCCTTTCCAGACCCAGATTGTCTAATTAGGATTGATATGCTGAATAGATGTTCCAGAATTTGAATACAAGCATGTCCAAGGAGCAGAAAATTGGAAATGACAAGGCTGAAATCCAAAGAAAAGTGTCTTTCATTTCTGTACTTTGTTAGTGTGCTGTTAGCAGTTGAAGGCTTTTTTCCTCCTTTTGGTTATTTTGAGGTTTATATGTCCTTAATAGAAATAACTATGGGAAATGAATTTGAAATTTACAAAATAGTATTTCATTTCTATTTGGTACTCACTTAGAAACAATAATCTCTTGTTCGTTGAAAGAGAACATCTCTAGTAAGTTACTCCATACAATGTAAACATAACCTTAACTGGGTGACTTGTTTGAAAACTTCCTCTGAATTAGCATCATAGCTTTATTTTAAAGGTAGTTTTCCAACCTTAGTGGTATGCCAATCAAATATTTTCTAAAGATATATTTCCTTGAATCTATAGTTCGTTCATTCATTCATTCATTCATTTATTTGTTCAAACACTTCTTGCATTTGGAGAAAACTGTTTAAGCAACAGTTTTGATTAGGAAAAAAAAGCAGCTCTTTAAAAGTAACCATGTTTGAATATGAGGTCCTCAGCAGGCTTTCTCCCTCGCTGATTACACTCATTCATCTTAGATGGAGGGGTGATAGTGAGGAGCTAGGAAGGACTGAACTGTCAGGATTCCAGCCTTTGTTAAGCAGCGGGTAGTCACTGCCTCTGAACTCGGCTGGCTCCTGCTTCCCATCTGCAGGATGATGGATTGCTATGTTTAATACATTTCAGCTTTTGTCTGTCATAGTGTGGACAGACAGTACTATCAGTGATTTCAACAGTGATTAGGGAACCATTTCAAACCATTCCTATTGGCCAGACAGCTTCCAGGAATGTCTGATGAAACATAGTCATTGGCACTCTTGCCATGTAAATGTGGTTTTGACTAGGCAGAGATTGTACACTCACAATTTAAACCAATGCAGAAGTTCATTACCAACTACAGACTAAATTCCATTTTAGAATCAACTTATATGAAGCAATATTAAGGACATTTTGAGATTCAGACTATTCATCCCATGTAGTTCCAACTTTAAGAAGAATTTGCATTCTTTGTATAGTAACAGCACACACTTAAGGGCAGGACTGTGTTCCGTAGACTATGATATCAGTTACTGCTATACTCATATTAGTGAGCTACTGAACTGCAGTGGGAAAGTAGAATGTGAGGACTATGTTAAGGCAGTAAGACATGACATGGCATGTGTTATGCTGGAATTTGCTAAGCCGTGGATGCTTTGTGGTTCACAAGTCCAAAGGGTGAATGATTTCAACAACTAGAAATCTACTATGTCCCAACTCAGTATTCTCCCTGGAGTGTCTTATTCTATTTATAGTACTGGTGCTAAGGAAATACAATTAACTAAAGGAAAAGAAAGTATTCTTTGAAGCCATTAATAACAGACAAAGTTTAATTGCAGCAATGGGAATAATAAATAACTTTTAAATAAATAAATAAATCATATTGGTAAATAATGTATCATTTACCAATTATAATGTAGCATAACAAATGTAATATGTTATAAGTTAGTAAGCTAGTAAGTAGTAAGTTAGTAAGTTAAAAAGTGTTTTATAAACATGAAGTTTTACCTTGTGTAAATAGGTAATTATCAAAAGGGCAATCCAGCTAAAGTTTTGAAACAAAAATCTAAACTAGAAGATACTTGCTTTTTCTAGTGAATAGTGATATTCATTCTGTTATATTGGTACATGCACATAACATATTTCTAGTATTTTCAACCTCATTACCCTACTCTCTCTATCTCCCTTCCAAGATCTCCTTCCTTTTCTCTAAAACTAACTTTTTAGTTTTGTGTAATGAAGGTACTTGCTTTTAATTAATCTCTATTAAGAAAAAGATAAAGAAAAAAATTGAATAATATATACCAAAGGTCTGATGAGAATAAAAACTCCTGATCTTAAATTACTTCTTAGTGATGACTCTGATAGGGCAAAAGTTTAATTTGGACCCCTTTCAGTAAAGTTTTCTGATTTGGGATACATGATAGGAAGCTTACTCACAGATCCATACATCATAGCGCAGATGCATGCATACTCTCACATGGTGCAGTTTAAAAAAAGTTTAATAGCTAAACTGATTGGCATTTTGACATTGCTGATTTGGTAATAAGGATAGGTGGTATTTTACCTCCTGGGAGAGTTATAAAAGCATTCATATGTTTTATAAATTATATTGCTCTTTGTCTTAGTTTAAGGTTATTGAAACAATGTTCAGCTCTACAATTGTGCATTCATTCAGCATATATTAAAGAAGTCATTTGTAAATAAAAAGTAGTGCATACATATTTATAGAAATTATATAACTTGACGTAAGTAAATCTGAATTTTTAAAATCAAACCTACTCACAGTTTATAGAGCACACATACATATAGTGAAAAAATGTATTGTTCCACAATGCTTCAGTATCTCACTTTTTAATATGTGTTTGCCAAACTTTTAGCAGTAGAGTACTAAGTATCATCTTGCCTTCATGGTGGTGCATAGGGGAGAAGATAGGAAAATGGCAGTATTTAGAGAAGGCTAAGATACAGGGAAGCTATGAGCAGGTCACATCCCCTGGAACTACAGTAATGTGATGAATTCCTTTCAAGTCAAATGGAGATGCATAGCTCAGGAAACTACAGTTAAGGTTTCTGGCCTTGAGCTTGTAGCATCAGATGGACTGGAAAGGCCTGGACTTGTGGAGTAACACTATGTTCTAAAGTAGAACTATCTCATGTGATGATCACACGTTACTCTGCTCCACTTGCTCTCCTAACTTTCTGTTGACAAATTTTAAGGATGTAATTAATAGTCAGCAGACATTTAGGGTACAGGACCTGGCAGAGCAATAGACCTTAAGAAGAGTAAAGTGGTGTTTTACTATATAAAAGGGGTAGAATTTCCCTACCCCAATATATTATAGGAAATAACACATTTGGCAAGCTCAAATGTATATTTGGCCCATAGATGATTCTGCTTTGGCTATGCAGAACTAGATATTGTGCAACATCAGGAATGTTGGAGTGTGTGTGTGTGTGTGTGTGTGTGCGCACGCATGCACATTGCAGGTTGCCAACCCTTTTTATCTACATTCTTAGTCTTATGTTTAGTTAAACCTCATAATTACAAAGTAATACAAGCCATTTGTCTTGCTGTATTTAAATAAAGAAAAAAATATGAGCTAGAAACTAAATGAATGAGTTTCTCATGAGGCTAAATGAACGAGTTTGCTGTCTGGAAATGTTTCTGAGTGAAGGAATATTAGAGTCCCCTCTAATCCATTCCATCTATCTCTAGCCATATTGTGGATACACTGGCTTCTGCGTATGCAACAGCAGCTTTGGTGTGAGTGTCTTGCTGTTACTGTTTGGTAGATCCATAAATTGGGGGAAACAGGGAGTCAGGCCAGAAGGTTCAACTTCCTATTTCTTTGTAGCTTCCTATAATGATTCCACCTCTAATGAGGTGAATTACTACTGCATGAAAAAGGAGAAAAAAGGGTTTTGGCCATGTGAGCTAATAAATCACATTGACTACCTGCTTGATCAGATCAATTGTGCATAAATCAGTGCCTTAAAGAGTCTTAAAATAAGATTCTACCAGCACCAATCGATTCAGTGGCTTGTGTAAAGGCATGGTCTCTTGCCCATGACACACTGAACAGGAGTCTGCAGTACTGACTGCTATATCCTGTCCAATGTTGAAGAGAACGTTTTTGGAATTCAGAGATATGGTTCTGATGATTTTTAACTAAAATATTTTTTCCCTCTGCAGTTCACTTTTGTTACTTAGGTTAGTACAAAAATTAAATTCTCAGCACATATATGAAAACTCTGTTTTTAAAGTATTAGCAACAAGAATGATTCTTAGAAATTGCTTCCCAAAAAAGTATCATGTTATTTCGAAGGGAAATTATTATTAATGTCCAAGAAAAGTATTTTATTACTAAAATAGCTGTATATTTGATATTTATTGAGCTATAGACACTTTAGAGTTATGAGAAGAATCAGGGAAGTTAATTTTAGATTTTAATTAGATTCATTACTAGCTAAGAGATATTGGATGAGTCAACCTAAAGCTCCACATTCTCAAATGTGAAAAGTGAATGATAAAGATGCCCTTTCTACTTATTTCAAAAGAAAGTGGTGAGATAGTAATGTGATAATAGTAATCTGAAAGCATTTTAGGAATTGTAAGGTGTTTTTAGAGTCACCTGTTTACAATTCCCAATAAAATTTTGAAAACTCCTCTTACCAGAACAGATTAGGAAATATAAAGATAAAATTATTTTGGTTCTTGCTATCATTCTATGCTCTTCTTGCTAAAGAAATTCAATTAAATCACAACAATTAAAATGAGAATTTGTGAATTCTGAAAAATAGCAAAGCTTACATGCAAAATTTATTAAAATTGTATTAGGGTTAACTTTCAAAGATAGTTTGAATCATAGGTTGAAATGGTTAAATCTTTAAGAAGGACAATAAAACAAAATATAGTCACAGCGCATATACAGGAAAATATTGATTTTGGAGAGGAACACTTCAATATCTGTAGTAGCTGTCATAAAATTCTCTACAAAAGCAAGAGATTCTATACAAGTATAAATCAGGGCTATTGAAACTTTGATTTCCTTTAAAAGTTGAATAGAACATGCTATGATGGCTAAGTATCCAGAATTTTCTTAAATAATTTACACTTCTTTACCAAGCACCTCAATATCCACCAAATGATTATTTTCTAGTCTCTTGCTTTGAAAATACAATTAGTACAGGAATTCAAGCATCTTAACATAAAACTTTGTGTCTATCAAAAATTTTGTGAATTCATCAATATAATATAATGTTCCCTGTATCAAAATACTATTGTTCTGCCTTTGTCTGTAAATTCATCACAATGTCTTGACATTTTTTGTAAATTATGTAATATACATTGTTTCTCCCTTATTATATTGTGAAATTTAGTAGGTTGTCGAAATTGGATCTGATTGATTTTCTCCCTGGCATTTGTCTGCAAAAGCATCTCGTGTCTAAAATTCACTGGAGGAGGAAAAGATCCAGGTGAAGTTCTTCTGTTGCATTGTCCTTTGTGTACCTAAATTTTGAAATATTTGTGATCAGCTCATAAGTTTTCTTTCTCAAGCTCCTCAATAGATTTTATACCTTGACTGAATTTAATTTCTAATGATTAATAGTTACTTTCCAGGGATTATTACATAATATTATCTTGCATTTGTTTGTGTTAAAATTCTGAAGTAGTTTCTGGCACACAGTAGACGCTCATTACAAGCACGACTGACATACAGAAATTTTGTTTGCATATTATTGAATTATATAAAAATGTTCCTATGGAATGATTCATTATGGAACATTTTAATTAGGAACCAGGGAATAAAATACTAACAGAAATATAATTTCTTATGCAGAAATTTAACACCCAAAGTATATTTAATATTAGTTCTTAGATATACTGGAAGGTACCGTTAATTCTTGAATTCTTCCAATATTCCTATGATAGTTGGAGCACAAATAATTAAACTTTGTATATATTCATACACACATGATGTGTAAGGTTGAAGTTTTGTTTTCATCTTGATTATTACTAATTTTCTCTATCATACTAATTATGAAAACATCAACAAATTCACAATTTTTGAAGTACCTAAACATTTGAATTGAGCTGTTAGACCAGAAATAAGTACACAGTAGTACCTTGGTTCAGAATGCTTTTGTTTGTAAACAATTTGATTTCCAAACAGAAGCATTTGGCAAATTTTTTTGGTGTGTGAACTCTGCCTTGGGTGATGAACACAACCTTGGCCATCTTTCCTGCAGGAAGAAGAACTGGCCATCTTTTACAGAATCATGGAACAAATTAAGTTTGTGAACCAAGTTACCATTATATATACACATATATATGTACATATATATATATGCAGTTTGATAATTATATGTTACTATTTTTGTGTTTATTATTTGGTAGGAGTTATAATGTATTAGATATGTGGTCGGTTGCATTTCCTATGCCACCTATATGAAGTAGACACTTTTTTAATGATAAGAGCACTGAAGATCAGAGCAGTTAATTAACTTGCCAAAGGTGACACAAGTAGTACCTGGCAACTGGAAGGAGCAGAACACAGGAAATCTCATTCTAGAACTTATTCTTGTTGTCCACTCATACAGTACCTAGCCATTGACTATAACCTAAATGACAACTTGAAGATTATACATTATTTAGAAATAATAAGATGTATTTTCTTAAAAGTATTCAGTTTTCATGTAGTACTCTATGTTTGGAATACAAGTGTAAAAATGTTTATTCACCAGATTATTATGCTTTGCAGTAATTTAGTAGTTTTATGAGAAAATTTTAATATTGTTTTAGTCTACATTTTTAGAAACAGTTTTTTACATAAAATGTGTGGAGCAGGCCAGTGTTATTTTATTTCTTCATTCAAAATGTAGAAGTGACATTAAATTTCATACTCATTAGTCTAGTAGACTAATTTTCATCATATCTTTAACTACATGATGGGAGCCCTATTGCACGCTCTTCCAAGTACAAAAGTATATTTTTTGTTCCCTTTTTAATTATTTAAATCTTGTTGCTAGTGTATTCTGAAAATTCTAAAGTTGTTTTCATGAAAGGGAATCCTATCAAATAACAAACAGTATAGAGTAAAGCCATATTTTGCTTTAAAATAAATGTTGAAATAACTGCAGTGTTTATTAAGCTAACTCATACTTTTAGATCACTGGTGAGTGGGAGACAGTAATGTATAGGAATAAGTGGATTATTTTCCATTATAATTCCATTGTTTTCCTGACAGATTCTAATTCACATTCTCTCTATTTTACAGTTTCATTTAAGAATAATAGTCAGAGTAAGAAACTCTTGTTATTATATATAGCTTATTTTTAAAAGTTTGAAAACCATTCATTTGAACATATAATTTGGGTTTAAACGTTATTTGTATATTAGATAAAAATTACTATAAGAGAGAGCTTGTAACAAAGCTTCTTTCCAGTTTTTCTACTGAGGCACAACCAAAGAAAGTTTGGGGTACCTATTTTCCTTTACATGCTGTTCTTTGGAATTATCTTAATCATTCCATGTCAGTGAGCCATCTGGATATGTTCTTCCACCCAAGTACTTTACCATTTTTGTTGATATCCTTAGAATGTTATTATTACTTTTTTGTCACAGGAAAAAGGGCACTTTGATATTTTGGCATCCTCATATTTCATTTGAGGAAGTTGTTTATCACATTACCTTGTTCCCTTGGTGGGCAAGTTTGGTGCAGTAGGTTCTCTAATTTGTTCATCTTTGGAAAGTGTAGGAAAAGATGATTTTTTTCATCAGTTTTGATACCATGTGAGAACAGTGATGGAATGCTTGATCCAGAACAGATAAGGGAATGAGTTACCACTGACACAGCTAATATTTGGAGTTTTTCTGTTTTTTTGGGTTTTTTCTGGTACTGGGGATTGAACTCAGGTCCTTGTACTTGCAAGGCAGGCTTGGTGCCACTGAGCTAAATTCCTGGCCTTGGAGGTTTTCTGTTAATGTTTAGTGTCTCATCAAAGTGTTGCGAGATTAAAGATCATATATAAATAATGTATTGCGTAAATTAGAACAAAAGGACTTCATTTTTCACTCATTCAGTAAAGTATAATATATGTGATTGAAATATACTCTGAATGTTTAAATTTAAAAATTTTATTAAAGACACATTACCATTAATCACACTCAAAAATACTCCCCCCCCCACACACTTCAAACACATTTATCCCATTGTTCTTGCCACTTTCTAAAGCAGTTCTGAAAGTCCTGTTTTCTGAGTGTCTTTATGAGATACGATAAAAAAAATACCATGAATGCTGCTTGCAAGCACCATCCAATGGAAAGTCAGGTTTTAAAAATATCATGGTGTGTCCTCATCAACTTTACTCAGTGGATGTGACACAATGAGATTTCTAGCTCTTCCCTAAAGTCAAAATGGCCACGAGAGATAAAACTTTTGAATCAATTCCAGGTGTTGAGGCAGCCACAGCAGTGTAACTAAAAACACTCATGAAAGAGGACTTCCAGAACTGCCTCAGAAAATAGCAAGGACAATGGGATATGTATTTTCAAAGGGAGGAGGAGTGTTTTTAGGTGGATTAATGGCATTGTGTCTTTCACTGTAAGTGCTTTTAAAATTGAAACAGTGATCATACTCTTCTATTACAAACCGTATTTATGTAATATTTACCAATTAGTCCTATATTATTAATGGTGATTTGCTAAATTACATCAATTACATATTGAAAAAATGTGAAGTCCTTTGATTCTAAAGGTTTTTGTCTATTCACAGTTGGACCAGCTGGTGGACTAGTTGCCACCTTTCCCCTTACCACCTCTTATTCTTGCTATCATTACCTGTCCAGGATTATTTGCACTGTTTACTTACAGCATTATGACTTTTAAAACTAACACTACTATGTGGCATGAAGTAAATTCATAAGAACCATAGGACTTGTGCCTTAATATGATAATTTTAGGCACGCCAAAATCATTCAGTTTCAGATTCCACTAGTGCATGTACTTGGGAGTCTCAGACTTTCACTTCTTCCTTGGTAACTTTTATTCTTGAAGATTCACATAGCAGGCCTTTCTGTGGAAAGATAAGGATGTACTAAAGGAAACATCATTTCCACTTCCTCTAGAAAATTCTGTCTTAATGGACTGGCTTTACCTCTCATGAAGCCTGATTCTTTGCATTTTTGACTTTCCCTGGGCAAAAATCACAAGGCTTTGCAAATAGTATTCTCATTTAAATGTTTGTAAGAAATAAATGTTCCTGGTTTAAGCAGTGAGCAAAGTTGCATATAAGCTTCACCGTAAATCTTCCACTACATCTTCCTAAATGACCTTGATACAATGCATGGTCAGTGTGCTTTCCTTTGGTTCAATAACTATTACATCAAAGTGGTCCTCAATTGCACCTTGGACTATGGTGCCTTTAAGTGAATTTCATCCTCACTTGTCTATGTCTAGTAAACTGGAAAAAAAATTCTTGAAGAACTGTAAACTTCATCATAGTGTGCCAAATTTGAAACAGAATACTTTAGTTTTTCAAAATCAAATAAAATACTACAGGCATCATTATTTTAATTCAAATAATTTCAAAAAATGTACAACAGTAAAAAATATCGCCTGTGAATCCATCTAGTTAGACAGTGCTCTAAGGAGATACTCACATGGAAAAGTCCAAAGAATAGACACCTTTTGATTATAAAATTATTTTCAGCCTGTTGACATCTTTACTGAGTCAACTGAAAAGAGAAACATTTTAATATTTTAAAATTTAGCTTTGAGTCATAGGTATTTGGGTATCTCCTATTTTCATGTCACGCCCACTAGCAATTCTTCATACTCCTTCAATCCTTTGCCATTTTATTTCCAACTCTCTTTGGAATTTATACTCTTCCTTCCTCTATGCTTCACTCTACTCTGTTATCAGGGTCCTTTGCAAAATTTGTAGTATGAAATATTGTTGCCTGTTTTGCTTTCAGTGTTCCATTTTTGTGCACGTTTGTTTATCTCCAGTGTCACAAACAGCTGTGCTTGCTTAAGTGAGACAACCACCACCAAGAGCTGACTCAAGGCTGGCAGCTGTAACTAAATTTAATTTTCACCTACATTTCACAGTTTATTCATGGTGAGAAGTGCTTCTATTCAAGTATCCTTCCAGTGGATGAAGAAAGATGAACAAATTCAGTCTCTGACAAAGCTTAAACTTTGCTAGAGGAAAAATTAAATAAGAAATTGATTCTTCATTAAAAAGCACAGTAACCTTTTAAAGGTACTATTTTGAATTTCTAGAATGCACATTTAAATATTAAATGATTGTGTGAGTGTTATTAAAAATCCTGGGCAGAAAATATTTTGGTAGATAAGAATCAAGGTTAGACTGACCTAATATTTGCAAACTTTTTCTAGGTAAAAAATCTTACGATTTAAGGCAATCACAAATTTTGGATTTCAGAAAATATATAGCTGCCAGGAAAACAAAGGCTTTCCTTGTGAAGGTGAATCTATTTAGGATTCTTCTAAAACTTACGGTAAAATGCCTCCTTAGATTTGTGAAACAACCATGTCACCACAATGTCACAATAAGCTTTGTGTGTGTGTGTTCTCCCACAAACTTACATATGCCCTTTATCTTTTGTAAGACAGAAAGAGAAGTGATAAACTCTTCCTTTAAGTCTGTAGATCACATCTATTTTAGAAACTCAAGCTTAAAGACATGAATATGAAGAAAATTAAAATTAAATAATCTGCTCAGATATTGGTTTTACAGTTAGAAGTTACAGTGTTATTTTTACGAACTTTACTACCTGACTTTATTTTCATTTTACCACTTCTCATTTTATTCATTTTGCATTTTTTATTATTTTATCCTAATTTTATAGTATTAGCAAGATATACACCTATATTATAAAAAGTTAAAATGTTTGAAATAATAACAAAATAAGTAGACAGAAATCTGTAGAGTCCTAAAATGGTAGAATGATGATGAGAAAGAGAGATGTTAATTTCCAAGGATTGGCTGTAGACTAGGATAAACCTACTAGTCAGGTTTGGGAGCATGGGCTGGAAATGTAGGCTCTGCTCAGTTTGGGGAGAGTCTTATATGATATAGCATAAGAATTTGAACTTTGCAGACTTGAGGAGGGTTTTTTTGCCACTCGATTTTTGAATGAGAGGTTTGACAGGATTCGATCTGTGTTTTTGATGGATAACTTGTGACACTTAGAGGGTTAAACTGAAGGCATTTTAAACTAGAGGTTATTATAAGAATACAGTTTGGAATAACTAAGAGTTGCTTTTAAGGCACTTGTGTTGAGGATGGAGGGAGGAAAACAGATGAAAGAAACTAAAGTGGAAAAACTGAACGAGATGATTGGAAAGAGTGGGAAGTATGTTGCGATTAACTCTCTACTTTTGGTGGAGTCTAGTCCATCATAAGACCAAAAGGATGAGGTGGTCCAAATAATTGCATTTTGAAGGTTTTGAGTTTGAGATGCCTGTGAATTATTCAGTTGTTATTGGACCACATCCCTGGAATTCAAGGTAAAAGTCAAAGTAGGAGCTTGAGGTTTTGGTGTGAACTTTTAGGGAAAGTTTGAAGTGAGATTTAGGAGTTATGAGCTTTAGCCATGAAATAATGAGTGGAGCTTAAAGGCAGACTTCAAAGTTGGTCTATGAATCAACACTATTCTAATAATTTCTTTATGATATTAAAAACAATGATTTTTTTCTCTGTCTTCTGGTTTCAAATAACTTTTTAAAAGCAGCTACATATCAATTTTTACAAGAAAAAATATTTTCCCTAATTCTCAGAGGTCAAATATTATTTTTCCATGATGAATTATTCAAAGTTAAATGGAAATCAAACATAGAGACATGCAGAGAACAAGTCTTGCCATGCTTCTGACTCATGATTGTAACTGAGAAATACCTTTATTGTATTTGATCCCGAGCTTATGATACAAGTTAGTGTCAAACGATGGGAATGTTCTTTACTAGAATTTGAAAAATACTACAGAAGAAAAATGAAAGCTCTGTTAACAGAGTTCACTTTAAACTCTATGCTGATCTTTCAGTGGTAAAGCTGCTGTGAAGCACAAAGGTAGGTCCTGCAGAAGGCGGCAGCAGATCCAGTTTGCAGAGTGTGCTTATAGAGTAATCCTGGCTGATTTTCTCCAATGCTAGTCGCCAAGATGTGTAAAGAATGTGCCTTTACAATTATCATAGCCAATTAGGATCAGCACATGAAAAATCATGATACCACTGAAAAAGTGGGAAGGCATGATCTAGTGTAAGTCAGTCTTAATATTAGCAAATTAACATTGCTTCAAAATCTCTTTAACTGAACAGTTTCACACCAGATGGCTTATTATCAGTAATGCATATTGTTTATGGTGATATAATTTGTTCAGGGGATTAATATTGAAATTTGTTTTCATTATATCTTTATCTTCTTTATAATTCTATTTATTATTCCTAATTCTTAATGTCTATATAAAGTACTTTTTTCCCACTAAAATTGAATCTATGTGTACACAAAATGCTTTTGTTAATAAGAGAACATACTTATCATCGAAAATAACCTAGAACTCTTACAATTCTACCTACCGGTGAGTAATGTTTTATTCTCATGGAACCTCTTTTTGCTAAAACTCCGTTAATGGAGTTATTTAATACTGCATGCAAATTATACATTAAAAAACAAAATTCTATCTGAAGACTTTAGAAACATCTATCAATACCCTATTAACAAAAATTGTCTTACACTTGGTATGTTAGTCAGGATTCTAACACTATAACAAAATACTTGAGGCTATCAACTTTTAAGGAGGAAAGTTTTATTTTGACGTAAACTTTTGGAGGCTCCAGTCCAGGATTGGTTGCCCTGGTCCCTCTGGGCCTGTGGTGAGGTGGGTCATCATGGCAGGTTGGTGTGGTAGTGCAAACTCACTCACTTCAGAGCCAGGAAGCAAAAAGACACAAGAGAGATCTGAAGTTCCTCAGTCCTCTTTTAGGGCCATCCCCAGTGACTAAGGGCTTCCTCCAACTCTCAAAGATTCCACTATCTCCCCATAGCATCAGCCTGGGAACCAGACCTTTAGCACATGGGCTTTTGGGGACATTTGAGGGCAAAACCATGGCAAAGTGTCTACCAACTTTGTACTTAGTTATTGTTTATGTCATAACTATTCTTTAGTAGTTACATGCAATACTAATGTGGTTTTGAAGCTTAAGTTATTCTGTCCTTAAGGAAGGCTCTTCTTACATTCCATACTGACATATTTGTTCTGGTTACCATCAGTCTTTGAATATGGCTTTTATTGACTTGATTGATAAGGAAATATAAGTATTATTCACTTTCAGGGTTTACTGATGTTGACTATATTTTTTACCTACTGAGGAGAAGGAATGATAACTTGAGTAATATTTGGCCAAATTTCCAGCACAGCTGTTTACCATATTCTTTCAACTTTACTTCCACAGAATGTTAAAAAAAGTTTTTGGAAATACTATTTTACAGCCGAACACATAATATCATTACTGGATTTATATAAATGTAAGATATTTTTGTCTATCACTGAAGGTAGTGAAAACCAACAGTAGTTTCACAATCTGTATATTCAGAAACCCTCAATAGAACACATGTTTTACATATTACCATATGCATAATAAGATATGACTGAATGGAGCTTTAAAATAAATCCCAAGAGAGAATATATTTAGTAAATATTAGCTTAAATCTTCCACTAGAGAATAGTGCATTTTTACTTGGCCTTTAATCTTTTTATATTTCATCCTCCCACATGTTACGAACGAGCTATACCCCCAGCCTTCAAATTATCATTGATGCTTTTTTCTACTAAAATTAACAGAGGTTGGGATTGTGGCTCTGTGTATGTGAGTGTGTTTGTATGAGTGTGTGTGTGCGCGTGCGTGTATGTGTGTAGGAATGAAAACTATCATCTTTCTAATGATGCATATTTGTCATGCACTAATATGTTACAGGCATTTTTAAAAGTGTGTTTTGTGTACATTGATGAGAATAACAGACAAAAATTCCTACCCTTATAGGTCTTATTTTCTAGAAATTATGCTTGGGGGTGAAGAGACAGAAAATAAATAGGATAATAAATAAGCAAACTCCATAGTGTTAAAGTGATAAATGCCATAAAAATAGAATAAAGGTGAAAGGGGCTTGGGGTGTGGACAGTGAGACAGTTGAAACTTTGAATATATTGGTCAGAATGAGGCTTACCTCATTAGAGAAAATGACATTTGAGTCAATATTTGAAGGAGAGGGGAAGAGCTCAAAGGCACTTTGACCAAGTTTATTTCTTTTTGCATTTTCTCTGGCTTTGATTTCCAGCTTAGTAGAGAAGGGGAATAGGAAATGTGGATCAGAGGTAATTCAATAACGCTTTTCATTATATACAAGTCAGAAAAGATTAAAATTTTTCTGCATTTCTTATGGACGAAGGCACTCGTTGCTACGGATAAAAACTAGATTTTAGTATCTTTTCTCTACAATTTGCTGGCTCTTAGATTTTAGTCAAGTTTTAAAAATCTACAAGTATGAGTTTATTCATCTATAGAAGTGAATAATAATACCTGTGTGGTATTAAATGAAATCATATGTTCAAAGAATTTATGACTGACATAACAATACTCAGTAAATATTAAGTATTATATTTTTATTTAATATTTAACCTTGTTTTTATAAATGTACAGTTTTTTAGAGATTACTACATGGAACTTTCTTTCTTGAGAAATTACTAAGTATCCAGGATATTCTAGAATGGTACATTGTTTTTCTGTATGTTCAGTGAATCAAATATATGATTTGGAATACTTTGGCTATATTTATTATTAGTCAACATTTGACCAAGACAAAGTAAGACTATTACTAATTTCCCCAATTTGAGTATCAATGATAAACTCTGTAATCAAAGATTCTGTCCTCATTTGGAGTTTCATAGAAATATTTTAATTTCTCAAGTTGGAAAATACACTGCAATGATTACCTTTGACTTAGTTCTATATTAAGAGATATAAATGTCCTAAATACAATAAAAGATTTCCAGGTCTAGGTAACTTAAAAAAGCAGTAGGATATTTCTAACAGGATATTAGACCATTAGTCTTTTATGTTTCAGGGTGAAATTCTTTGTTGTGATGTCTCCTTTGTTAGGGGATTGTCTTTTATCACCTCTTCTGTCCTTCCAGCTCAGTATAGGTAAGGTGACCATAAATCTTATTGTCCAAACAAGGATGCTCTTAAGAATGAACAGATGCAGCATGAACAATTACTTTGGGACAACAGGTGTAAAGTAGAACTGTCAGGGCCAATCTGGGGTTCACAGTTATGGACCTGCAGGGTACCTTTTCCTCACCAGTGCATAATGGATCTAGCCAGTAGCTTAAATATGAGCATTTTTTTCAAAGTATGAGATAATTGTTACCTCAGGGATAATTTGAGGAGACAAAACAAAATTACTTGACTTGGAGGCAGGCCAAGAGAACAGAGTTCTTATCCTTGTTTTTGTTTGCATTTTAATAAGCGTTACAGTGTTTCTCATGACAGTGATTAGGAGATTGATTAAAAGCTTATTTTGATTCAGACTTCTCAATACATTGTTTTTTTGCAGTTTACTTTTTCAAGTCCTTTTGCTCTGTTCCTTGTGTTTCTCCGCATCTCAATAAACAAGCCTTTATTTGCCTTGGCAAGCTCTAGGTATCTTATTCATGAAATATGCTGGCTGGTTTCTTTTCTAATAGACTCGTAGTTACTGTGTACAAACAGCTGCCTTTGGTCTGGTCTGGTTTTACTGTGAACATATGATCCAACATTCCCAGAGTTTGTTTTTTTTTTTACCACAGTTTTCACCATTAAACATGTTGGAAGAACAATGCATTTTAGTAGGGAGTTGGAAAGAAATGGGGAAAATTTTTGGCAAGGCTGCTGTTGTCTCCTCATTCTCTCTATGCAGCCAATTCCTGGGCTGATTCTCAAATCAATTCTTTTCACCATGTATGGACAGCCACTGAGAGAAAGTCAGGTAGGAGAAGAGAGGAGCAGAAAAAGCAGAGGTAAAAAACAGTATTTGGGATTTTCAGAATACTAACAAATACTTCCGTCTTTTTTTTTTAGCCTTCTCAAATTAATGCTGGTTCTGTGATTCTCAGCACAAAAATGTATGTAGTATTTTGTTGCTCTCAAATGAATATTATCTTCAGTATCACATGAGAATCACAAATTTTGAAATGGGAAAAATTAAATCAACTTTAATAGTGCTTCAAAAAAGTCCTGTATCATTGAAATGCTCAGGTGGATACACTTTCTATGAAGTGAGAGAACAGGTCAAATGTAGGCTAGAGTGGAGAGAGTGAGTAAAAGAGAAGCATTAAAGTGTGTGTGAAATTATATGCTGAATTCTTCAAGTTCTGACTTCATTCTTGGGACCACTTTCTTTTATATAGACAGTGATTCTAGAAATGATGTCCCAGAGTAGTATTTCAGAGGTACTCTTGGGCGTAATAGCTCCATATAGTGGAGATTAGGTGGATATTTGGGGGTCTTTGAGGCCAGTTTACCTCACAGGCTTGTTATAAGACAGCATTCACATCATTTTGCCTCTAATCACGTCTTCTGCTTCTGGTGTGTGCTGCACTCATAATCCTGTTTTTATATCATAACACTTGCTGTATCAGCACCCATTCTTTTTCCAGTGCTCAGTTTTAAACAGCCTCATTATGAGAAATATAGTACTTAAAACATGGCACAAACGTGTATTACTTTAGCACAAGATAGAGATTACTGAGAAGCACACGGACTGCTGAAGTAACTAACTTTGTCCTAAGGGGCATTTCACTATTTTAATTGATTTTTTTTCTGTCCATTTTATTAAGAATCCTTGGAGAAGGTAAATGGTAAGTTACCTCCTGGAAACAAAGGAACACTTGACTTACTTGTTATGACTACCAATGTGTCCATATTTTTGAAAAATTACCCATTTTTCTCATAATTTCAAAATAGCTTATAATGATGAACAAAAAGATGAGAAGCAATTGGTTCTAACTCATCTAGAATCTTCCCTGATTTTTAAATGGTATGTGATAATTGGAAAAATTAGCATAAGTTTTACTGTGGGAGGTTTTTGTCAAGAATGGGGATCATAACTTGCATCAAAGACAGTTACTATTCAAATATTTTATTTTAGCTTCACAAAGCCATTCCCAGCCAAAAATTCATGACACTATCAAAGGTCTTCAGATGGGGACTTCCACTGCTGTCTAAGTCAGAAAAGTTCAGATGGCTAAATAGTCTTAGAAATCTTAAAAGTTCAAAAGATTAAAAGGCTCCTAGGACTGCTGCCAAATCTCAGAGCTGGTGTGGGTAAGGGGTTTATAGAAGTTCAGGTAGAGTTAAGTTCATTTAGTATCACTCACACCTGAAATTTGAATTTAAAATAATTCATGGTTACATGTGTTTATAAATCTTGATTTTAGTCTATCAACATTGCTGCTTTTCACCATTTCACTTGTAATTCAACTGGTAGCATACACAAATTAGGCTAATGGTCATTTTCAAATAAAATTCAGTATTTCTTTTTCATCTGTAGATGATAAACTTTGAGTCTTTACTTTCTAAACATAAAGAGACACTGTATAAAAGTGTGAGTTTCATGTGCTGCTCTAAGCAACCCAGATCTGTGTTTTAGTGACAGTGACTCATGTCCAGTAGACCAAAGAACCCATAAGTCAGTGGGTCCAGGGGATGTAGACACTGCTGAGATGAATTTCCTTGTTCTTTTTTGCCCAGCTGCTATAAGTATTTCTGATCCTCTGTTGTTCTTTTATATCACCATTGGTTGTTTTCTACAAAATATCTTCTTGTAGCTTTCAAAATTTTCCCTTCATATAGGTCTAGGAAGATTCTGAAGGGAGCGGGATAATTTTTTTGTTGCTATCTTTCTAAAACCATATGGACTTCATTTTCTTTAAAACAAAAAAGAAAGGGGGATTCAGATTGCTTTTCTTAATTTCCTTCTCTAAGAAAAAGGCAAAATAAAATACAAAAATATTCATTTCTTCTCTTTTTGCAATCAGTAAAGATGTTTCAGTATTAAAGCAAAGCAATCCAGTATTAGTTGTCCATTGAATTTAAATCAAATACAATTAAAATGAAAATAAACAAAATGAGAGAACAAGGGAGTCAATTGACCTTAACAGACAAGACACCCTACCTTTAAAAAATATTTTTATATTTCTAATAAAAGAAGGTATTTTATTTTGAGAAGCTAAATTGATCAGTGTTGATCATCTGAAAATTTTTCTTCATGTCTTCAAAATTTTAAAAATGGAAATTTTTCTACCACAACAAGGAAAAGTTATGCTAAGGAAAATAATGCTAACTCTGTGGTTGCCTTGATTTTCTAATCTCATTTTCTATTTGTTAAAATTATTTTAGTCATCTACAGCAGCTTTTTAATAAGAATAGTGATTGCAAGTTATTTTATTAAAAATTACTATTAGAACATTTTATTAATTTAACTTTCCCTTGCTTTCCTCATGTAAAAAATAGCAAAACACACTTATTTTTTTATGTTTCTGTAAGACCCAGGCTTTTCTGCTAATGCTTAGTTTTGACAATATCTAACATGTTGGAGTCAAATTATTTTGCTATTGGAGAGAACAATGCTCCCATTTTAAAAATGAATTGTTGCCTTATTGTTTGTATTCAATAGCAATGTTATACATTTGGAAGAAATAAATATTCTCTTCTTTTGTCAATAGGAGATCCACTTCATTTATTCCTATTTAGTTGTCTTCTCTTTGTCAGGATTTAGACTAATGAGAAAATCTTGGAAAGATCCTTTACTGTCTAAACACCAAGCACACAAATGCTTCTCAATAGAAATAACACAAGAAATGCATTCAAAGACAATACATAGCCTGAGAAATTCTTGTGTGCTGACAGCTCTCCAACAGTGTTGTCACAGCAGGAAGACATCAGTTGAAGAAACAGATAGTGACCTCAAAAAAAGTCTGGTCAGCGGTGTGGACAGGGTTTCACAAGATTATAAATCACCCCAGGGTCGCTCTGTTCCCACCATAAAGAGAGCATGGTCGTTTTATTGTAATCTAATAAGAGATGGGAGCAAAGGACAGCTCCAGTGTGTGTTTGCAAAAAAAATTCTTGATTACAGTTTCAAAACTATACAGTTTCTCTGCTATTGAAGTGCAGATTATAGGGGTTAAGGCCATGTTAGGATTGGATTACCTTTTATAGCTGTATGTTATCCCCTGGTTCATGAATCAGAAAGTACTTAAATTAAACTGAACATTTTGGAGTAATCCCAGTATGTAGCATGGTGGTAGAAAATTAATCATGATTTGGCGATAGATTATTAAGCTGTGTATTTGAAGGGGGTCTTTCATACAATCAGAAAATGAACTCTCTGGTGGATTTATATTAATATAGGGCAAATATATATAACATGCTGTATTAGTATTGATTTTGGGGCAATGATTTAAGGAAAGAAAACATTTATATTGGCGTATATAAGAAGTAAAAAATATTAAATCCAGATTGAGTTACTACTGTTTGTTCAGTTTCTTGTGTCTTAACATTCTTAACAATACTAACTTGTATTTGTGTGTTTACTTTTATTACTTCTGTTTAACTGAAACTGCACAGTTGCTAAATATTTTAGATGTTTCATTTTGACATTAGTAAAACTACCATTTCCAACCTTAAAATACTTAGGAATCAGAAAATTCCTCTAATTGACATTCAGGGTACTGAGGAAATGGTAGCCAAAATTTTGAAGTAAAGTTCTAGACCTAATGATGACATTATTAAAAAGATCAGTGCCTCTTCATTTGCCCTAGCAGCTCTTCCTGTGGAGTGAAAAGGAAGTCTTTACTTTATTCAGTCATTTTATCATTTGTACCTCAGCTTCTTCAGCACTATTTGATCTCTACATATATTTTGGGGACTGTCATCAGGCATCCTACCATTTAAATGGATTTTATTCCCCAACTTATCACCTTTGCTTTGTCAATTTTTTCCTCTGGAACCATGTGGACATCTAGAGATAAGTTCTATCAGTCTTGGGCTATTGACTGAATTTTGATTGTGAAGAAGCCATCACTTAGAGTAGAGAGAAACAGAGTGAGGTGTTATTGCTAAGGATAAATTTTTTGTTATGATTCTAAAACCCAAAGGTAAATAAGATGGAGTTTACAGGTTTTTTATTTTTTACTGGGCATGGGCTGGATTTCACAGGCTGTTTTTTGTGCTCTGTCTTCTTTTCCCTTTAGGAGTCACAGCTCTTGTGGCTTTGCTCTCATTTACTTTTTTTGAGCAGAGATAAATGTGAAAGGGAATTCTGACTCTCGAAGGATATTAGACTGGTCCGTTAAACATAGTGGGTCTTTAATTCATCTGTGTTTATTTTCCACTTGTCAATTTCTCTTTGTTTCTTCCTCATTTATGTATGCTTAAGTAGGTGAATAGGCAGAGTCCACTGGGTCTCTGCCATGTGCTTTCTGTGGTGGTGCTGAGAGTGCTACTACATGAACTAGAAACTGGAAATGGTCAATATCCAGGCAAGTTCTTTTCCTTTTTGGATACAGTGAGGAAAAAAAAGCAACCATTTTTTATGATCTTCAGAGCCTGCATAGGCTGAAAGAACACAAACTCCCAGTGTCATTTTAAATCCAAGCTGAAATTTTCCAGGATATGAGCACCTATTTCATATACCAACTTATGCTAATTTTCCTCTGTCTCTCATTGGTTGTCATAAATTTACCTATAAAAAAGATACATTTGATTTCCATCTTGGGCTAGTTTCGAATTTGTCAAGGTTGTAGAGGTGTTCCTTATTCTGACTTTTTCTTTCATTATTTACAATATTAAAATGTTAAGTGAGTATTTCCACTTAAAATACCTGGTGATTTTAGGAGAGCAAGCTATTCTGATTTCCTATATGTAGAAGATATACAATCAATCATTAATAGCACAGATACTCCTCTATTTCTATACTCTGCCCAGGTAAAAAAAGTACAGATTAATTCACAGCATATCTATATATAACACTGAACTTTCTCAGGTGGCTAACACTTGCATATAGCCATCTGTTTTACCTATGCATTTTTCTTAGTAATCTTTATTTCTGGATGGTCTCAATAGAAAGTACCTAAGTGCAAATGCCAACATGTATTTTTGTTAGTGGTGCTGAATAAACTGGTTACGGTAGAAAAACAAACGTACTTACTTTGATTTATCACTTCTGACATTAGCATGTACCATACTGCTCTCTGGGAAACAAAATGGATGCACCTGAGGACAGTGATATAAACACTACTTTAACTATTTGAAACAAACCATTAGGCTTTGATGAAAGAACTATTACCATGGTGGATGCTGTATAGGGAGAGAGAGCTTGAAGATAATGGATGAGCAGTCTACAATTACTTGTTTAGAATGTAAAGAAGTCAAAGCTTAGTTTTTAGGTAGAGATAGCTATATAAAGTGAATGGAATTGTGTATAAATTTATAAGTTGAATTATTACTGCTAGTACACAGTTGCAATAACATTCTTTCATACCAAATTGATTCAAGTTAGAAAAATATATTATGTAAAGTTAACTGTTTTAAAATTAAGACTAAAATCATTCTGTTAGATATTTTAAAAGTTTTCATAAATGGGATTTTACTCATCTGCATCTAGAGACTAAAAGTTCTCTTCTTTTGCTTATATATTTAGTAACACACAATACCAAATGTAATTATGACTTAAATACCTATTTATTTTAGGCAAACTATAGATGAAGATTTTACTTGATTATAGCATGCACATAATATATAGCCCAACGATACAATTTCCTTGTTATAAAATTTTATTTGAAAGGTATAAGTCAAGCTAAAATATTTACGTTTCGAGGAAAGTAACTCTTAACTTTCATGTTAGTATGTCAGTGTAGACTGAAATGTCAAATTAGACAACTTTATTCAGTATTGAAAGCAAAACATTTAATCTCCAGAGAACAGGATTCGAGGAAGTTTATGTGGGAGAAGGTGTGGTGGACCAGGGTGGGGACAGTGTGGCAGCAGAGCTTTTGCGAGTGCAGAATAAGGAAATCAGATTGAAAGACTTAGAAGCTGAAGAAGCCCGAACAGAGCAAGGAAGAGCAGATAAGCGCTGGCGAGAGCGAGTTGATGACCTGAAAGGGAAGGTCAAACCATAGAGAAGGCACTGCAGAATGTAGGTAAATCCAGTAATTTCCTGATTTTTTTTTTCCATGAGGTTACTCTAAACCCCCATAGCCCACTTCTGTGAAAAACAAAGAGCATTTTCAACAAGCTGTCTTCTCAAAATGATTTGCTTTGTACATGACACATTATTTTTGTGATGTTTTATAGATGAATCTATGCTTTATGCTACAAACTGCATGGTTTCTCCTTTTAAAAGTATATAAGCTCAAAACGATGCTTACCAACTTTTTGTTGTTGGTCTACACTACATTTGCATATAGATGTCATAGGCATAAATGGATTAATTTACCACCTAGGAAACATCAGTTTCACAGAGTTTAAAAAATTTGATGAAGGTCCAAGACAGGAAGCTGCATAGAAAGAAGCAGAACTGGATCTTATCACTCTGCCCAGTGCCTGTCCGTTACCCTGTGATGCACTCTTACCCTTTTGAAAGATTGTGGTTTCCCAATCCTCAGGGTACAACACTTCCTTAGAAGAGTTTGGCACAGATGATAATGCAAAATGAATAGATAAATGCATGAATAAACAAATAAAGCCCCAATGCAATTTTATTTCCAGTGTATTTTAATCTCATGTATTGTATAAATTTTGTTCACAGAGGAGAGGAAGGATGGCTCCTGTTGGTGGCATTAAAAGCAACCAAGTGGTGTTGTAAGTATTGGCATAGCACCTGAGCTTACATAACTGTGTTGCAGACCTCTACAAAGTTAACCTAAACTAACGAAAGTATTTGGAATTTATGGATAGCTTCAGGTGGATATTGAATGATTTTATGAGATCAGTGGCACTGTTTTTTATTACTGTCCACTATACATTGCAATTGTTCTAAAATTCAGTTGCCAGTGTAGACAACACACACACACACACACACACACACACGCCAGACACTTGCCTTGGTGAAGGATTTGCTGTTTAAATTATGCCTTAAAATCAAGTACATTGAAACCCTAATCAGCTATATATTTATGACTTCTCCCCCCACCCTTTCCTCACTACTTCAACTGGTATGCACAGTCTGAAGTTTTATTATCAGTGACAGAAATTAAATTATAAATGCTTAAAGGGCACTTTCCCATTGAAGGTGAATCCAATGTTTTTATAAACTTAATAAGGAGCGTTCCATTCATGACCTTATTCTTCGGTAGTACATTGACAGTCTTTTGATGTAGTCCTTACCCCTTGGCTGCAAGCTTCATTCTTTGGTTGTGCTGTTGCTTCTGCTATTATGGAACCACTTCCTGGTTGAATGAATGTTTTCTCAAGTTTCAAACTTAGTGCACAACGCAAGGATGTCTTACCAATTAAGTTGCACTTTGATTTTGTTTTTAGCCAGCTTGGCATGGAAGGCTGTATTGTCCAAATTAATGAAGCCCATGTTGTAGTGATTTGTTTTCAGTTCCTGCAGTCAATATGTTATATAACAGGAGGTGATCTAGTTTAGGGAGTTGTAAATCAGTAGGCTCCAGATCCAGCTTTATCTATAACCCTGAAGACAATGATTACAAAATAAGCTTTTTAGATATTGTTAAGTTGGAATTAGTGAGCTCCTTGGGGAAGTATCAAAATAGATATGTATGTTGGAGTTTGGAACCTAAAGCTACAAAAGCCAACTTTTCCTCATACCTTCTATTTCTTTTAATCATTTAAAATTTATATTTTGAAAGTAAGCTTGCATATTAGGACCCATTAGCAAGATGATAATTGTCCTACTCTCTCTGAAATTCCTAATTATTGTCTAGTGGAATTTGAATGTTTTCCTGGAGCCCTATGCAGATTTAATTATGAAGTGCCTAGATTTTCCTAGAAGATTCCAAATTCAGGCTGCTCCCTGTTCCGACTTATAGACAGTGAGAGTTCAAGCAGTCCTAGTTGAGCAGTTAACAAGCATTCCATAAGTGCTGTCTGGGTCAGGTGCAGAAAGCACTCTCAGGGGATAGCATGAGCCAGTGTGGGTGTGGGAGGGAAGGGGCCTGTGGATTTCAGGATGATGTAATACCTAAACTTAGCCTTGTAGGAATACTGGAAGGTACAGCATCTGGGGACATGGAGACAACGTAAGCCCAGACTTGTTAATAAGAAATAGTTTAAAACTGCAAACCATTTGAAGTAGAGTCATAGAAGAAAATTCTTGAAAGGTAGGAAAAGTCCAGGTCCATAAAAGTTACTTTTATTTATTTACATTTTTTCTGATTTAATTTAGAATCACTCAAAGGAACTTAAAACTAGTGTTTGCCTTAAAAAAAAAATAGAATTGGGGCTGGGGATTTAGCTCAGTGGTTCCGGTGCCTGCCCTGAAAGCACAAGGTCCTGAGTTCAATCCCTGGTACCAAAAAAAAAAAAAAAAAAAAAGAAAGAAAATACAGAATCAGTGTTTCCTTGGAAATGATCAATCAAATTGAAGAGTATACTATATGTAACAATTTTTATTGCTATAAAATATTTCTTTTAATATCAAGCAGTCAAATTGACATTTCAACACATGTTTTGAGATTCTGGCTTTTAAGAAGGGGGAATTGGAGTCTAGATTGACATGCCAAGGGCAGTGGACTCAGGGTGTTAATTCTTTCCATGTCTTTCGTTTTACACGTGCGTGGATACAGCTGCTTGTGCTATTGCCAGATGTCTGAGTGGGGGCTTCGGGAAGCTTTTCCACATCTCTGCTTTTCCCTGAGGTAAAATATAGCATGAAATAACATTCTTGCAACATAAATGAGAGTTGTCTTTATTTTTTACACTTTTTAGGTGCTAATCAGAAACACAATGAATGAGTATATATGTCTACCCAAAAACTTGCGCATTAAGTGTTCATTAGCAGTTTTATTCATAGTAGTCCAAACAAGGAAACAATCTAAACACCTATTATGAATAGTCAAATAAAATGTGATAGATCCATGCAGTAGACTATTACTCAGTATTAATAAAAAATGTAGTACTGACATATGCTACAACATAGGTGAGCCTTGAAATATTTTGCTAGTGAAAGAAGCCAAATACAAAAGACCACAACTACATGATTTAATTTATAGAAATTGATCAGAATAGACAAAATTACACAGAGTTAAAGTAGATTAATGGTAGCTTGGGGCTGGTGAGTGAGGCAATAAATGACTGTTAATAGGTACATGTTTTCTTCTAGGGGGCATAGAAATATTCTAAAATTACATTTTGTTAATGTTTCATAACTGTAAAAAATAACATATTTTGATTGTACACTTTAAATAAATGAATATATGATATACGAACTACTCAATAAAGGTGGGAAAAAAAGATAGAGTAAGTAGATTGGATAAAGAGAATGAGTTAACGCAAAATTATAACCTGTGCAGAGATTTATTCTGTATTGTTATTAAATATAATATGAGGACTAAATTAGCAAATAAAAGGGCACACTAAATATGAAATACAAAATTAATAACATATTTAAGGGCTTCCTTTTCATTATTTAATTTAAAATGTTTTTAACCTTTAATCCAACAACTTCTGTAGGTATAAAAAATAAATTAATAGCTCTCCTACCTCTCAAACCAATCAGTAATGATTTGCTCATTTCTTCCTCCTGTGAGAATCTCCTTAATTTAAGGCTTGATTATTTGGGACAGTCTTTGAATTTAATAACATGTTTTTCTTCCATTATCAAAATAAATTTTAAGCGAAAGTATTAAAATTCCTAAGTTTATAAAATATATTAATATTGATATCCTCAGCCTCAAATTGCTCAAGGCAATGCATGTGTTTCAACAGAGTCTCTACTTCATTGACTTTTTTTTTTAATCAAAGAAAGGGACGAATACATTTTAAGGGCAGATTCCCTCTTTGTGTAAAATACTCCCTTGGAGTTAGTAAGGAGTTATATTAACTCTTGTGATGAAGACTTAGTAATTGAAATAATACCCTTGTGATTGGACAGAGTTATCTTCCAAAGCTGCTGGAAAAAAAAACCATACAAAATTGTATTTTTTAGCCAAAAGAGAAAGTCTAGTTTTAGTTCTAAAATCAACCAAACAAACAAGAAATTAAATAAAACTTGAGTCTGCCATGGGATTATCTTGCTCAGTTAGCTCTTTCATTTCCTATTTCCCACTCCTCTCACTCACTCATTTATTTATTTATTTTTATTGTGAACATATTCTCCGAGTCCTTGTCACATACTGGATCAGTATTACTCTCATTGTGGCATTTACGTTATTTATGTAACATTCACTCATTAATCAAGCATTTGTTCAGAATACTAGGAAAATATTTCCTCCTTCTTTTTCCCTAATTTCAGTCTGTCCACTTGTTTAGGAAGATAGGTTATGCTATTTCATTTCTTTATTTTCTGAGTGATTACTTGACCTGAATATTCCTTTCTGAGTCCCAATTGACCCACTTTTTTAGCAATAATAGTCATCATCATCATATAAAATTGTATTGATTATTGGCTAGATAAAGTTTAGTGATTTAATGTGTAGAGTGTGAAGCATGGCTTATTGTAGGGAGTAAATGGCAACTCCTTATTTAAGATCTTTTGTGTACATCATATTAAACTGGGTAGTAAAAGAAATATGTTGAAATTTCAGGCTGACTTATATAAACTTATATTTTTATTACATTTTGCAATCTTATAATGGTAATACTTTCTTATTATGTGGCATAAGGCAAGAAGTTCAAAGAATTTTGAGTTATTCCACATGGAAAATAAATACATGCTATCCAAAGAATTAGTGGAGTTTATACAACAAATTTAGCAAGTGTTAGATATAATTTGTGATAAATAGTGAGCCTTCTATTTTTAGTGGGGGAAATGTATTTCAATAATTATGCATCATTTTTGTAGCTAGCATGAACTTTCAAATGAATAACCTTTAAACTCTTGTCAGTTAGCCCTCATTTGTTTAGTGATTGAAAATACTTTCATATGATCATTGAGCAATGATTATAACTATGTTGCCATAGACAGCATTTTGCTTTTTTCAGGTTTGTAATAACGACTTGAAATGCCTTTTTGAATAACTAAGAAACAAGTATGTTTTATCTGCAATTGCTTTCTCTTAGCCTTACATTTAATGTTACCTCTATCTTTGATATAATACATTCAATGACTTCTCCAGCTTTTCTGTATTTTAGATACTGGTTTAACATCCAGGAGTATTTCATTATATGATGATTTTGATTGTAATAGTAGAAATAAAAGAAAATGTATTTTTTAGTGCATCAGTGAAAAAGTTTAAATAAGTTAATCACTTGTCTTTATGAGGCTTTTCATTTCATAGCTCGATAGCTCTCTGAAGTTCCATTGTCATTTTTTAGTATCATTATGTGCATGCATCTAGAAATAGGAGGTTTAGCTAGGAGATGAAATCCTTTTAATTTCCAATTTGAACAAATTGACCCTTTCCTTTGTTTTAATAAGTAGAATAACTCTGATTCTTGGATTTTTAAAGATGGAAACAAAGGATTGAATAATTTTCCTGTCTGTGAATGCAAAAGAGTCATTTTGCCAAAAAAAAAAAAAAAAATGAGTCAGGGGCACAGAACTAATTTTGTGATGGTGCTGTGTCACTTTTTAGGATCTTTTTCCCCAAAGATATATTCAAAGATATACTTTCTATAGATTTTTAA
>NW_004624751.1:28743917-28832820 GCF_000247695.1 Heterocephalus glaber
ATTATTTTTAAATTAGAATTTGATTTATTTTCTATTTTGTAGAACTGTTAAATTACTAAGAATAAAAGAAAGAGATGTTTTGCTTTTTATTTTGTTTTTATTTAATTCTCTTCTTCCCTCATTTAATATCACATGAGGCCTGAGTGGACTATTAGCCACTTATTCCAGCTTGGAGACATTGAAAAACTATTAAACATCTTAACTCTCTTAAATTGTGGTATCTAAAGTGACAGGCTAATTTCAAATTCTGCCTTGATTAAGCATATGTCACTTTTTACATGCTTTACATAACTAAAATAGAGCTGTCTCTAGAAATCCGTATATTAGGAAAATGAACGCTAATCAAGGCAACTTTCCTTCAATAAATGCATTTCCACATTCATCCACCTTTTAGGAAGTACGGAGCATGTTAGATATTATACTATACCAAAGAATTATGAGAGCCCATAGGTGCATGTAAGGAATGGTTTTGAATTTTTTCTTCATTTAAGACATATTTCATTTTATTTTTCTTGCTTAAAGGAATTATAGCTAATAATCTGTGTAATATTCTGCAAAATGTAATTTTTTTG
The DNA here is from genome assembly GCF_000247695.1 of Heterocephalus glaber. The sequence continues at coordinate 28,744,490 of NW_004624751.1, forward strand.
TTGGTAGCTCTGTAACAGATGATTTGATATTTAAAATCTCAGAATGATCAAGCTGAGAAGAGATCTCAAAATCATCTACTTCCCCAATGTATAGATGGAGCTGAAGCAAAGGGAGGGAGATTTTACAGACCAAAAGGTGAAGAAATCCATGTCTAGTAGTGGGATCATTTGTAAAAGTGGATAGAGTAACTTATTTTTCAATTCTAGTGAAGTAGAAAAAAACCATCACAATTAAGTCAGTAAAAAGAAACTAAATGGCACATAAATAGAACAGTCTACTAATCTATTTTCTCAGATCCGACTCTCTTGAATGGGGCCATCATGATGTCAGATAGTTTGATTAGGAGTCTGTAGGATACATTTTCCACTGTATCCATTTCCACTGTATCCTGGCTTTCTCATGCTACATCTTCATGAGAGACAGATCCAGCCACACTGTAATACATTGTCTTTTTTTGGCCTCTGTTTTGATCTAGCACTTTGGTTACAAATAGACAAAGTTAATGCTTTGTGTTTTAGCATTTAAGATATGATCAAAGATGTGATGAGATCCTAAGATGGAAAACATTAAAGACTTTCCTCCTTTCCATTTCATTCTCTTTTGTTTCTTCTATTTTTTATACCTGCTATTTCACTCCGGTAGAATAGGGTTTTATTTTGGGGTACTGAGGATCAAACTCAGGTCCTTGCGCTTTTAAGGCAAGCGGTGGAACCACTGAGCTAAATCCCCGGCCCTTGTAGAACAGTTTTTAGAAGACGGTTGATAATCCTATCCTTTCTCCATGGAAATCATGCTAGAAAAGTGATCTGCAAAACAATATTTCTAGGTGTCCTTTCTATACTAGAATTAGTGTTTATAGCCATAGATTGTTTTGTGATTATTTGTATTGGATTTACATATCAAAATATGTACTAATATTTTAATTTGGCATATGCTGAGCTCTGCTTTTTAAACCTATGATTTAATGAGTTAGTCTAAAGTAATCAAAAATATTATATGAAAGTTAAAAGTTAAAACTTCAAAACCTTCCATGCATTCCTTAACATTTGAAATAGGATGCAAACATTTTACCGTTGTCTAGTAATCCCTGCTCAAGGATTCAGCTAGACTCTGACATTTTTAGGAGTTAGAAAGACCATTTCCTGACCAGCTGCATTGTCTCCATGGCAAGAGCATGCTACTCTTGACTTTGAGTGCAGAAAAAGGTGTCACCCTTTGGCTGGATACTGGGGTAAGCATGTAATGGCAGGGGCTAGAGCTCCTGAAGACACCTTGGCAGGTCCTGCCACCTCTCTGATGGGGCTGTAGATCCACAGTTCTTCTAGGTATTTCTCCTTCTTCCACAGGATCTCTGTCTTCTCATAACTTCCTGTGATTCTTTTCAATCTCAGTGAGTAGTGTCACTTAAATGAAACTGCACTGCTGCTGGTCCATCTTTGCTATTGTCACCTACAGCTTCTCACTTCTGTCCCTTCCATCATATTGTGTTGTGCTATCATTTATCCTTTAGCTCTTATCACTACCTGAAGCTATCTTACTTGTTTTCTAAGTTTTGTCTTCTCCTCATTAGTATTCAAATTCTGTTGAACAGAGACTTGATTTTGCCAGTACTGGATACTTTGCACTCAGATTAGCACCTGACACTTTGTAAGGAATGCACGTTTCTTAAAAGAATAATGAAACAGAGTCTTTTCTCTTCCGTTTGCTCTTGTTCTATCAGTATGGAGAAAGGAGTTGGAACATTTGTATTGTATTTCTGCTGGTGGAAGCAGACATGATTGTAGGGACACAAACGGCTCCTAATCCTTTCTTACATCCAACAGAGAAGTACCTTGTGACATCCATGACTATGAAAACTATTTTCAGCTACAGGCTGCCAGTCCCAGGCCAGGACTACATAAAATAAAAGGAGAGAAGGCCTCATGTCACTTGTTAAGTTCCATTTTGGATATTTGCCATGTGCACCTCCAGATCCACAGCCCATCTTCACCAGTTGGGTCTGTCTCCTGGGAGCCAAGTTTTTATGGACTGTTGCATTGGTCTCCTTTGCCCTTTGGTTTCTCAAGGTGTTCATTCAATGAAAAGTGCCAGCTGGAGATCGGGAGGGAAGCAGGACAAAGTGTGGTGCTGGCATTTCGTTACCTTCTTTCCTTCCTGCTGCTTTAATAAGTGATGGAGTCATTCCACCTCCAAAATCCACACTTCTTTCAGGGAGACCCTTTTCTGGGGCTTTAGCTATGGAGCAATAGCTGTTCCACCTGCTGGCCCTGTGAACCTCCCATACCTGGTAGCCTCAGAATACCACTCTCTTCCTATTGGTTACTTCAACTCTTCGAAATCACTCCCTACATCACCTATCTCTCTTCAGGTACAACATTTGAGAGGATCATTTTCTTTGCTGAAACATCGATGGGTACCAAACTTTTCTGGAGAATTTCACAATTAGCAGAGTTATATTTAGAAAACAAGACTGAGAACCTGAAATGAAAATATGCCTTCAGAGCTTAGTGTAGTTTAAGAGACCCAAGATGGCATCTCAGTCAAAACTAAGCTGCTTTATTGATCAAATGCAAAAAGAGATCTTTCCACAAATATGTATAATTTATTTTAATTTTTTAAAAATGTCAATTGTGAGAAAAAAATACATTTGAAGATTTATGATGACATTATTAGAACACCTAAGATGGAACAGTTAGATGCATAGTTTAACCCGTGGCAGTACAAACATAGAGAAAGGATGACCAAATAGGAAGTAGTCACGTAGAAATGATAGTGGCCTAGATGAAGGTTGTAGGCCTAGTGGTGATGATTTTGGAGATAGCAACATGCAATGACTTCTTACTACAGCCAGATGAAATCCTAACTCTTTACTGGGGTTTTCAGGTACTCTACCACCCATCTCTTTCTACCTTCTTCAGCTCACCTGCAGTCAAGCTGCATCCATAGTAACCTTCCCATTGATCTTGCATTGTCCAAGATTATTCCTTCATATCTTCTTTCGTTCTTCCATTCTCCACTTACCTCCTCAGTCACAGACAATGTAGTCAAAGCTCCCTGTACCCCAGACACACTTTCTCTCAGGCCACCCCTCATTCATCCTCATGATGGCATGTGCTGATTTGATTTACTAGTTCTTAACTCCAAATGCTCTAGTTCCTTAGGAGCAGGAGTTGGTTGACCCTGAAGTAGTAGCACTGTCCAATAGAAACATCATGTGTGACATAAGTGCCATTTAACTCTCCCAGTACTGTACATTAAAAAAAATAACCAGTAAAATTAATTTCAATCATGAATTTGATTTTCTCAATATATATAAATATTATAGTTTTGAAACAGTTAATATAAAAATATTAAATGAGATTATTTACTTCTGGTTTTCATAGGAAATGTTTGATATTCAGCCTGTCATTTATATTCACAGCATGCACACTCCTGACATTTCAGAGTCACCTGTCAAGTGCTCTGTCTAGAGCTAGCAGCTGCTATATTCTTCAGTGTAGGCCTGGTTCCTGAAGTGTCTCTGGAATCACTAGCATCTAGAAGGGTGCTCCCTATTTTCTAAGAGCAATAAATATTCGATAGCATTTCCCAACTGATAGAATTGCATTGCATTTAGCTATCTCATTGTGCTGAGAATATAGCAGTGGGAAAAGCAAAAAACAAAACACACACACACACACACACACACACACACACACACCCAGCCAAAGTGTTGTGTCGGCAGCACTCCACACCACTGCAGTCCCGCAGCTGAGTGTACAGTCCACCCATAGCTCTGTGACTAGGGCTCTTCCTTCTCTCCAAGCCATGTTTGTACATCTAGAGAGTGCAAAGTTTGCATTTGCTGACCTTCAAATTCATTCCCAGTTTTAATTTTAGATTTTTCTCTTCTTGCACCATTATTTTTCCTCACATGTTATAATTTTTTCTTTTTCCAAGGAGTACAACCCAGGCAAAAATGGAATCAAGGGTCAGATGCGATAGAATTTTATAACAGATTCTTACCATTCTGTCACTCATACCCTAGCAATGTTTTTTCTAAGAAAGGGACCATATTCGGGTTGTGATTAACTTATTAATTTACTGATATAACTGGGTGGATATTTTGTTGAAATAATTTTCTTTTTATTAGCTGTTTTCTAAATTTTGCCAGTTTTTAGAAATCTTAGTTGTTACACTGAACTTATTTTAAAAACTGATAGAAACATTATACTCATATTGACATAGCCTATAATTCAAGTTTATGCACATTTAGAATTATACTTGCTATGTGAAATTTTGCTTATTTCTCTGATTGAATTTTATTTGCTTGGGAAAATGTCAAACTATTTCTCTTTTAAAAAAAAAAAAAAAAAAAAGAAAAGCTTGCAAACTCACTCAAAGCAGTGTTCCAAAAGGCAGTTAGTATTTTTTTATCACTCTATCCTTTAATACCCTTTTTAGTTATTTTAAATTCTGATATTCCTAGTTGTCTTTCCTTTTATAAATGGCTTCAAGTGTTATTACCACCTTCTTTGAAAATGTGTTATTTCACAGACTGTGTCTATATGTGAGAAAAGTGCTTCACCAGTTCACCAAGTTAAGAAACGATGTTATTTTAGGCAATGGTAATGATGAATAACATTGTGGATTGAAGCCTAGCTCTCAGCCAGTTACTTCTCATGTTTTTAGAACCACATAAATACTTTCAAACCCACACCTAGAAAACAGTCTGTGGACGATTTTACTTGGACAGTCTTGCTTCAAGGAATATTTGGACATTAGCATAAAGGTTGCACATGTTATACAAAGTGTAATTAAAGACGCTTTGATCCCCAAATGTCAACTAGCTTGCTAAGTGTCATAACAAAGTGTCAAGCATCTGGTATACAGTTAATTTGTAGTCATTAACTCCATATTGTTGATGTGACAGTTTGTTAGCAAAGCAAGCTTGACAGTTGCATTTGGTTCTTGATTGACACCTACAGACCTCCCTACCCGTTTAGTTTACATTCCTGTTGAGGTTTCCTCAGGTTGCATTTTTACTACTTAATTTGCCCCAATTTATTAGTTGAAGTGCTGGTAAAGTTTTAAAAACATATACTATATTGATTCAGAATTTCAAGTTCCCCCTCTAAAATGTTGCAAATTTGCAATAATGACAGAAATACGGAAATGCTTCAAGATCTTTCTTCAGGATCTCAAGATTCGCTCCAGTTGTGTGACAACATTTGCATTATCTTGAAGCATAATTGTCACAACTAACATATTTATAATATGACAATTGCTATGGCGATTAATCTAGTCAGCACTAATTTCTTGTACAGTTCCATTAATATTTCCACTTTTCAAAGGCTCAGAACAGATAACTGGATACTTCATCATATACTTAATTGCATTGATTTAATCCAAAGAGTCCATTACAATCTAATTTGAGTCCTTTAATGTTTTAAAATTTTAGTTGCATTGAATTGCTTGCAACTTGTTTGATGCCAGGTTTTTACTGCTGTTATTAATGGAATCCCATCTAAAAATATTTTGTGAGATACTTTATTCCTTCCTCTCTTGTAGTCTCTCATTATAACAATCCTACATTCATATATGAAGAGTATCACTTTTGTACATTTATATGAATGAAGAATCAAATATATTTTGTAATATATGGAATAAAAATTAATGTGAGCAATTTATACTTATTTAATTCCTATAGGTTGGGTTGTTTGGATAGTTAAGCTAAGAATAATTTGTTAACTTGTATAAAGTTGTAGTAACAACCAGAAAGCTTCATTCACTAAGGGTCTTTTTTAAAAAACTGACTATTTGAAGAAGCCAGACTCTAGAACATGATGAAACAACTGAAGAAAAGTTTTATTCCTTAATTTATATTTAGTTCATGTAGTTTTTTTTTCTGTTATTGGATAAGGCCACAGTAAATTCATTTGTTGATGAGATCATAATTCATCTATTTTATCACTTGCAGGAATTTTGTCCCTTATCCTCCAGTAATTGTTATAAGAGTACATCACCATGAGAGAGATGCTTACTGAGGTCTTAAAATAGGAATTTGAGCTTTCATTTTGCTCCCAAATTGGCATTGTACATTGAATATATATCTTCATTAGTTAAGCTTCAATTTTCTTGATCTATGGAATGAAGTCATTGGACTTGACGATCTCGTGCTTTTTCAAACTCTAAAAATTATAAATTTACCTATGATTACCATTATTATTGAGAGAAGGCTACCCATGTAAATATTGACTTGATTTGTCTCATAGATATTGTGCATTTTAGTGTTGTGGATGTCCATCTATCTGAATATTCTGGCAAATCGCTAGTTAAATGATTAGATCCAAACTTGTCAAGTGATACCTTGTTATAGGTTTGTTCATAAACTTGTTCGTGCAGTGGTTACTTTCCTTTCCCAGTTGTACTGTCTTTGAGCTGGAAGAGGAGTGAATTCTCCCATAGAATGAAGAAAGGCAGCCTCATTGATGGAAAGATGGGACAGTTATCTGTGAATGAAAGTGAGAACACAGGTCTGGATATCAAAGTAATTATGAGAACGAAGCTTGAGTCTGAGCCATTGGGTCTGATATCCCTGTGATGATCACTATCTTGATCATATGATTAGACCTTGGGCAGATGACTCAACATGTAACATGCCCTGTTTCTCCATCCTACATGTAGAATAATATCTACTTTGCAAGATTTTGTGACATTTAATAATATGATTCTAGGTAGAATGATCTTTGTTAAGAGTGCTATAAACAGTAATTATGGCTACTAACTTAGTAAACTTAAGTTACTTTCAAATTACGTTCAGTGTCTATTTTCTATAAAAGAAAAATAATAAAACTCAGTACTTAGGACTGGCATGCATGTGATGAACAAGTTCAGTTCCTACAACATAGTAAGCACTTCATATTTTTAGTATTATAAAATTACTTATATTTGTCTGAAAACTCTGAATGTCTTTAGGAAACCAGTCATATCAGGCAACATTTTAGTAGACTCTGTGTAAACCACATATAGGAAGAAGTTTCACTTCAGCAGTGATGGTGTAGAAGAGTAACTGTGAGCTTTCACACCTTTCTAAGAAGTCAGAATGGTACGGATTTAGCAATTCGAGGCTGCCTGGCTGTGGTGTTTAGTCTTGCAAGTTAGGTAGAATCGATTTAAACTCCAATAGCAGTTTAGGTGATGTAGATCTCTGAATGATGGTGAGAATAAGTGTTTTCTAGATTTTTCTCTTTTTTTATGGCACACAACTTTATCCTCCTCTTGTAAGAAAAATACCAAGATAGTGGCATGTGTCTTAGTGGCTAATATATTTTATATATAGATACATATAGATAGATAGATAGATAGATAGATACATACATAAATCACACATATTGGTATGGTATATAAATTAAGTGCCACAGTCAGTTGGAAATATCAGGGGACTAAATACTTTATTTTAATTTGTGGTTATGATGGTACCATTTTTGATGTTGCCTAACCATTGCTGACCTGCCCTGTGCTACTGATTATAGTATATAACTTGGGAATGATGAAAATATCTTAAATCTAGACTCATCAAGACAGAAAAAATACTTCTATAAAAGTAGAAGTTGATTATATAAACTCAAACAGCAGTAACAATGCAAAATAATTCTCTAATGCTAGGATTTGTGAGGTAGAAAATAAACAGAAATGAGTGTTGCACAGGAGAATATACTATGCAGATGCACTCTGAGGAGAGACAAATGTGGACCAAGGATCACCGACAGTTCAGTTTACATCCTTCAGAGTGGAATATATGTGTTTTTTTTAATCTAGAGGTCTTCTGTTTTTTGCTTTGTTTTGTTTTGTTGACATCTATTATGCAAGGAATTCATCGGGGGTACTTTCTGTCAGCTTAGGGCCCTGTCCACTGGTTTTTACAAAATGTGTTTTTCTGGGCCAGTCAGGCTGGTATTTCATATCAACCCGGGTATCTTTCTTTTTGGCTTCCTTGTTTTCCTGATCATTTTCCTTCACAAGTTTCAGAGACCTATTTTGACTCTTTTTTGACTCCTTGATAAGATCAATATACACATTCATTCTCTGGCAAAATTTTTGCCTTTAACTTGTTTGATTACAAGAATTCTAACAGCATGCTGAGTAACATTATAAATCCTTACAGTTTTGTCATGGCAACTTTTGTGGGGCATTTTTTTAGACAATATTCAATCCCTTTATGTCTTCAAGATCACCTTTCTTGTTGATTCAAAAATAAGTAGCCAGAAGAACAATGCCATGTTTTCTACAAGACCCTAGAGAGCATATGTTGGGTACTTTTCTTTCTTCTTTCCCTTTGTGTTCATTTTGGCAAATTACTGGCAGATAGTGGTTCCAGCTCAAACTACAGGTTTTTTTTTGTTGTTGAAATGAGCATTTTGCCTAATATTTGAATACATAATTTATCAATAAATCACAAATCAAAGCTAGAATATACAGAAGTCCACTGTGATCCTTGAAATTAGTAGTGAGAACAAAATTTCAACAAAATTAGTAGTGAGAACAGTTGTATTCCAGTTCATCTATAAATCAATTTTTGAAAGATTTCAAATACTTGAGAGGAAAACAATGTTTACGAATGAGGAAGAATTGAAGGAAAATCTTTAAAATTCATTCTTCTTTAATTTACAAGTGCTTCAGATTCATTTGTAATAAAAATCAGTGTTTAAAATATTTTAACAGTTTCTATAGCAGCTTGTAATCTCTAATAGTAGTCTTATAAATACTTGATCCTCACCAATATATAGTAGTTACCCCATTGCACTGTGGTTCGGTGGGTTATACCAAAGGATGCTCCAAGTTGACTTCATATTACTTGCTCACTGCAGCAGAGTAGCAGGTGAAAGAGTGAACATACAGATTCTGACTGACAAGCCTCAAGTTTAAGAGCATTTAATTGCTTTCCCAATAGTTTCTGTATGGTTTCTTGGTGTTAGATACTCTCACAGGTGTCACAGAGTCAACAGGTAAATGGTGAAGTAGTAGCAAATTAGTGGTTAGAGGAAATGCAGGCTTCAGAAAACCACTTATTGTTTGTTAGTACATGAATTGTAATGAAAATTCACAAATGCTATATGTAGCAGCATTTGGAAATTGTACTAGTTTGGGAAACATTTTATTTCATAGAAACTTCTTTCTTATGTTCAGTCTGTAATATATAATAGACATATTAGAGTTTTCTTTTTCAGGCTTTTCTGGTACAGTATCAATTAAGCAATTTTCAATTTCAAATAACTGGATTTTTTTTTTTTCTTTTTGGTACTGGGAATTGAACTCAGAACCTTGCGCTTCAGAGACAGGCGGTGGAACCACTGAGCTAAATCTCTGGCCCAACTAGATTTTAAGTATATGTGGTAATCTTGGCTCTTGTTGAAGAGCTATAGCACCTATCTTGGATAAAACATTTTATGTCTATGTATGTAATTCAAGAATATCAAAGAAATCTATGTCAAAATTTTGATATATTAGTTATACTGGGACAAAATCAATAAATTAGTAAGAAACTAGCTTGCCACATACAATCCAACAGCATGGATAAGGATACAATTTGTGAGTTTGTATGAAAGAGAGAAGTTAGCTGTTTCTCCTATTTCCTTCAAAGCAACATTGATTAAATATTCACAGAATATTATTGGGCAAAAGCGCTTTATTTCAGTAGAATATCGCTCCATACTGATTTTCTTGTTAAGCAGGGACATTGGTAATCTATACTAATGAGTACAAGAGCCATTGCAGATTACAGTATTTTGGGAATTAGCAACTAAGCAAAACACAAATTAAAGAATCAAGGGCATCATAAAATGTACTGCATCATAAAATCTACTCATTCATTTATTTTGATAAGTGTAGTTTAATTTAAATTATTTATGGTACTGTGTACTCCACAAGTAACTGTAATGTAGTGCATTTTGTTAAAAATAATGAAGTTGAAGCTGTATGAGCTTTTAGATATCACTATTTTAAAAGATTAGAGCAATCCATTTATCATTTCTCTTACATTTCTACAGGCAAATTCATAGCATTTTCTCTTTCCATTCAGAAATTTAAAAAAAGTCATTTGAGTTCAGTGTATATCTTGGCACAGGTTTAACTATTTAAATCTTAATTAGTGAATTCTTTGGGTATGAAGCTCTTTCATAAAACAATCCATGTTAAACAAAATTCTGCACAAAACCAGTTACTTGTTGATCTCACTACACAGCTAAATTGCATTATTGTTGTTAACATTTACACACTGGCAGTTAGATATGTTAGGAACATCCCCTTGAACACACTCTACTTTTATTGTGAAAGGTAGGGTTAAAGGTAGTGTGATACAAGGACACTGCTGCGGGCATTAGATAAACCCGAATTCAAAACTTGACCTCTTGGACGCCATTTTACTTGTCTCTCAGCTATAAATGGATTCTTTCTAAGGGGTAATGTTTTTGTAAAGGTTAAATAACATATACAAAATATCTAGTACAGTGCCTGGTATTTAACAGTCTCACTAAGTGGTGGTTATTACATTAACAATTGTTAATCTCCATAAATTTGTAAACTTGGCAAAGTTGGTGCTCAAATCAGGTTTCTGATTCTGTAATTTTCTGTATCATTATTCTTTCAGGTCAGTGGTTCATTTCTCTCCCTATATATATTCTACCAACACAGAAACACACACACACACACACACACACACACACACACACACACACCCCTACCTGAGTATTTTCTGCAGTGGCCTCCCTGAGTACTAGAAAACTATCTAATCCTCACCACTTTTTACAGTCAATTTCCTAAAGACTTGGAATTTAAGGGACTTAGCACTCAAAAAATTTAATTAAAAAATGGGGTGATTAAATCCATGTCTTTCTCTCCTTAGCTTATTTTAGAGCAGGGAGCTTCATATTAGTTAATATTTAATTATAATATCAGTCTATACCTTATGTCCTTTCTGTTAAATCTATACTCATAAGTCCTATTAGCTTTGGAAATGAAGATTTTATCATTCTAGCACATATATTTTGCTATAAAGCTATTAAATAAAACTATGTATCACATACCAAGCAGTACATCCTTGTTTAGGAGGAAGGAGAAATTGATAACCTTGTATGTTTAAGCATAATGGCATTCATTTCTTTTCTTTTGTTATTTTCTTTATATGTTGGGTAATTATTTTGTTAAGTTTTATTTGTTAATCAATGACACTATTTTCAATTTAAGTTCACAAGTGCACATGTTAAACAATATTAAAATATTTTAAACATGTTTTTTAGGATGAAGGCAAATTTTTTTCATATATTTGTTTTCTTTTGTGATATGTTATGAATACATCATCAAGTAAAGGATTTTGAAGGTCATAAAGTTATTAATAAGAGCATAAATGAAAAAACTTTATAAAAGTATAAGTCATCCATTTTATTTCTCCTGATGAAATACTTAAAGTTACACATGGTCTGTGCTTTCTAGTATCCTTCAGAATTACAAATATGTCAAGAAATCTAATTTGTATGCAACGGCTCCCATTCTTATGTTTGTGCTGGCTTTAAGAAGCAGCACAGCTTTTAATTGTGAGGTTTTAAGTTCTGCAATTAAAATTTACCCTTTTTACAAAGAGGGTTGAGTGATAGTTTTTGATTTACTTCAGACAGTTTAGACAAATTATATTTAAAAGAGCATAAAGATGCACAGAGCATTTCCTGATTCAGAGAAGGTCAGAGTGTCTTAGTCACATTTTTTTGAAAGTTTTACCTTGAATAACTAATGATTCTTCCTACTGTATTGACTAAACTCTGCTGATGATACACAAGCAGGATGGCAAACTGGTTGGACATTCAGACCTTTGAAGTCAGTGACCGAATGACCTTGAACAGAATAAGAAACATGATAATTTATATTCTGTGATGTTATATTAAAATCACCTCTAAGAAGGATGCAGAAATAGATTACTTTAGTGTCTCCAAAGATGCTTATATTTCTTATTTGATTACTTTTGTGTTTATAACAATATGAAAATTCTTTGCAAACTTCTAGAAAATTTGTTTAGAGCTTTGACCATAGCAAAAGTATAGTAGAAATTCTGCAGACAGATGTTTAATTGGATCAAGGCAAACCATAAAATGGATAAGTTTGGTCTATAATAAAAGTCACAAGAAACAGGTTCGTGAATAACAGCAACAATAAAATCTCTTGGACACTTTTTAAAAGAGGAATTACAAATATGAAATAGAATTTAAATTAATTCCAGAAGAATCTAGAAGTATCTTTGTAAGGCAGAAAGCAAAGCTCTTTAAAGATGTACACACATAAGATAGAGCAATTTGAGATCTGCCTGGCATAGGCTGATACAGTCCACACATTGATGCACAGTTAGTTGGGAGGTGATTTCAGATACACAATTATGGTCAGATCAAAAAGAGTCTTAGCCAGGCATGGTGGCACACACCTGTAATCCCAGGACTTTGGAAGGCTGAAGCTGAAGGATTATGAGTTTTGAGCCTAGCCAGGCAATTTAGGATTTAGCAAGACCCTGTCTCAGAATGAAAAAAAAAAATTAAAAAGGGATGGGGTTGTAACTCAGTGGGAACACTCTGTGTTCAATGCCAAGTAAGAGACAGATTTATCTTATGGGTCATGATGTTTAGCAGAGGAGGTATATGGCTTGAGTAGTGTTTTTAGATGAAATAAGTTACTCTGGTCACATTGTTTGATGAGGTTGATATCCAGGAAATATATTCAGGAGACAACTGATGATTGTAATCATCCAGATTAGGAATTATCAGGGCCTTTTAACTTAATTTACTCAGATAGTGTTAGTTGCACCGAGAAAACATGTAGCTCCAATATATAGTTGGGGTTTTGACTTGAAAGGTATTCCAAATTACTTGGATGGGAGTAAAATGTGGGGTGTACATTAATTTTCTTAAAAAACTTTAAAAAATATTATCTGTCAATTTTTAGGAAATCAGTTACCAAATGTTCACATTAGTATCAATGTGACATAGTTTGCAAACATGTAGGATTAACCTCATCTTTCCAGAAATTTGTCAGCAAAAGAAATTATAACTGAAATTGAAAATTTAAAGGTTTTGCCTCAAAGATGGAATGAAAGTTTTCTTTGATCAATCTTAAACCACATACTTCTGTTTTCTTTGTGAATTTGTAAAGATTTATGAAGTTGCCCAATTGTTAATGGCAAATAACATCTGCTATTTTTACATACTCAGGGATTTTTTTTCTTTTTTTGCAATCTGTGATAAATACTGGCAAAGCACTACAAAATGACAGGGGCTCTGAAAGTGCGAACAAACTGGCAAACATGAGGATCCACTATCTATTTTAGTCTCACTGCAGCTACAGTTCTGCGCTATAAATATATTAGCAAATGATTTTATTGGCATATTTTTGTGTTGTTGTTTTTGGATATAAACTTATCATTTTAATCAACAGTAATTTAGCATCAATATTACATGTGCTGGAATAAGGATTTTGATGTAATGTGATCGTTCTTTTCTGCAAAAGCAGGGAGTACCTTTGGCAAAACTGTCACAAACCAGGAGCTCCCAGTCATGCCTTGTTGCTACTCCTTCCTGGAACCTTCCTGTGTCCTGTAGTTGCCACTCTGCCCAACCAGTTGTCCTGTGTCCTAGGAGCCTAGGATGGTGATCTTACCACCGTGCCTATTCCTCAACATAAACTCATCTCACTGTGTGATTCTTTGATTCATGATAAGCTCATGGAAGTAATTAACCAGTTGTGTTTTATGTTAATGAAAAGGTCATGACATTTTGGAAGGACTCTATCATTTTGGATCTAATTCAAATAAGTAATTCTCTCCATTGAGATTCTGAATTGGGTGGAGAAAGATGACAATACCATGAAAGTTGCTAAAAAGAGTAATTGGGGGGGTGGACAGACCAAGAGTGCATTAATAGTATTGTGAGATAATCATGAGCTTTGAGAAATCTAATCAGGACATTTTTCATAATGTGCAACACTACATAGACTTAAATAATTTGATTTTGATTAGAATGGCATTAAGTTCTGATACACTTATTGTCCAAGTTTTTGTACTTAAATTTTTGTACTTAGACCGGTTACTGATAGCTGACTGCTCACAAGGCAAAAATATTTTAAAAAATAGAATAAAGTTTTCCTAATTAAAACTAATGGAGGGCCAGGGATTTAGCTCAGTGGTTCTGCATCCTGCCTCACAAGCTCAAGGTCCCGAGTTTTATCGCCGGTACCAACAAAACAAAACAAAACAAAAAGTAACGGAAAAGGTAAATTATAAAACTATGGTCTCTTGCATTCTTGAAGAATTTTATGACAAGCAAATTTTAGTATCCTATAGCAGTGCATATTGTATATCAAAAGGAAGGTTTCTAAGTTAGTGCTATGATTCTAGAATGTTTCATAAAAAGTACTTAAGTCTCAACAAAATATTATTGACCTTTGTGTCTATACATCTGGTCAATTTAAAATAATTTAGGGTGAAATTTCTTGGTATAATTTCAAAATTATGAAAAAATTATAAAGAAATCAAATGGATATTGCCATTACCTTTATTTTCCCAACAAAATATAAAAACTGTGCACTTTGAATCACTGTTAAAAGAAAAATTTCCTACCAAAAATTACTAAAACTTCCACCTGATTTTCAAAAAAGCATTTTTAGAAGGCTGTAGTGGCAAACTAGTGCATTCAGTACATTTCTATGCTGTATTTCTAACATTTACAAGGAAGACAGACAAAGCAGGAATAAAATGTTACGTGTTTTCCTCAAAAAACAAATCACAGCTGGTGGATTTAATTTTATTCCTACCAGCCGTGACAGCAGCCTTTTTAAATATTGAAAGTGTGAATTAAAGCTTCTTCAGAAGAGTTGCCATATAAATTTCTTTAACCACTATTAATTATACATGAAGTATCAAAAAATTGTCCTGGCCTAAGTAGGATGGCTTTTAATAGGACAGCGGAAGCAAATGGGAAGTATTCTGAAACTACCAAAACCTCCCCTGGAGTATGCTAGAGTGTATGTATCAGCTTGTCTTCCAAAGTGTTGAGAAAGTAGCCTTCAACACTCTTGGCTTCCTTGTGCCCTTGTCCATTGATGGCAATCGTATACTAGTTCAAACTGAACCTTGTATTGGCTTTAATGAAGCTAAGGAACAGAATTTTCTCTGCTGATAAAAAAGTAGTCTGTGGCTGCACAGTTTGGAATAGCAGCTCGGGGCCACTTGTGGGTATTGAACACTTAAAGTGTGGCAAATACAATTGGGGAGTGAATATTAAAATTTATTTAATTAGACACATGGAGCTAGTTACTACTGGATTGTGTAGTGAAGCTCCACTGAAACTAGTTTGCAATGGAAAAGTTTATGGAGGTAGAGCTTTAGACAAATTTTGGGGAGTACCTTGACAGATAGAGCTTATCTATAATGGTATTCAAGATGGTGGGCACAAGAAGAGAGAGCAAAGGTAGGACTTTGGAGAGTTGAGGCAATATCAGTGTAGTCAGTGAATGACACAGTTTAACTAGAGTCAAGAAAGAGGAGCATGGAATATTGGCTCTGGCCTCAACAGGAGTCTTACTCAACATAAGGGAATCTCTAAAGGTACAAGGAGGCAAAATAGGAAAATATGAAACAGACCAGGTGAGAGATATTAGGCCAATATTAGTGATGGCAATTTCAGAGAAGGAAGCTGATGGGCATGAATGACAAATGCATTCTCCCACACAGCTCAGGTCTTGTATTGCAATATATTAAAATGGGGACATAAAACCAGTCCATCCTCTTACACATCTACAGTCTTCTTAGTTTAGTAACTAGTTACATTTCATAGTAATCTGTCAACAAGTACCTAGTCCTAGGCACATCAAATTATCCAACATCTAAGACTCTAGCAGGACCGAAGGTATTACGGATGTTTTCAGAGGAGGGTGTTGAGACATGAGCCATGCTTTTTACTGCTAGATTACATTTGTAATGAACAGATGAGAGAAATAAAAAATACAAACTTAGATTCTTTGTGAGCTGATTTAAGCTTGATTCAGTCTTTATAAATGGTGTGAAAAGGCAAAGCCTTTTCCATGAGTAGGTTTTTTGATTTCTTTCTTTTTTCTTTTATATTCTCTCTTTCTCTAACTTTCTGTATTTTTTTTCTTTATTGATGATTTACTTTTAAATGAGACATTCAGGGACCATTTAAGTGGAAAACTTAAAAGGTAAGGGTAAATGGTATACATGTGGAATATTTATTCTTTTGTATGTTATTTCCAATTTAAACTTGGGAAATTTGCATCTTTACAACTATGGGCAGCTATCTCAACTTAGTGACATATAAATAGACGTGGCATATAAAATGTAATTCAGTTTAAAATTTCTAGATCTAAATTAAAATATTCAACTGAAGAAGTAAAAATTCCAATTATTTAGCTACTATCCTTATTAAAACAAGCACATCAAAAATAAGCATTAATCCAAAACAAAAAAAATATGTATTAATCCTTGTAAAGTTTTAACTAACTGTTAGTGAGGTGTTTGTTAAGAATTCAGTTGTGTAATGAAATGTCTAAACAGGATGTTCAAGTACTTCCAGGAATCTTGCACATCTTCAGTGTATCAGAAATTGTACAAAGTTTGAACTTATTCAGAAGTGTTTTCAGATATTGAACTGGTATTTTATCTTCATAAATACTATTCATTCATGTGTCTATGCTTAAGGAAGTTTTCAAAATACTATGTAAGAAGTCAACCCTAAATATGTTCATATACTTTGAAATTTTATCCACAAGTTATTATCATAAACATTTTGCATGCAATTAGAAAAGTTTTTTTTATATACTCTGCATAAATATTGGAGCAGAAGCAAAATATTGTTTTTGCCAACTGTTTGCTGAAACCTACACCATTAGATCATAATAGTGTTTCTCTAAATAATTTTTAAGTTTTTTTGCTTCATATATTCTTTCGCTTATAAATATGTGTATAAATTTTTAATATAACCAAACTCAGCATATCTATAGTTTTACATTTTTAGTGTGCTTGCATCATATTCTGAAAGCCATGGTATTCTTTCTATTCCATGTGCATTTGTTTTCATTATTCACAGAAACCTACAACTCCATTAGTTATTGTATTTTTGATTTGACTTAGACATACCCTCTCACTAAAATTTTATGTACTTGTTATTTTATATTAATATCAAAGAGAAGACCTTTTTTTCCCTTTTCTAGGAGTGTTAGATTGGCACATACATGTTACATTTTCTGCTTGCTCTCTGCTTTCGGTACCTTTCATCTTAACACAGAATTTTTTTCTTTGTCTTTCCTTCAGTAATTTAATTCTAACACAAAAGATTAAATATTCCTTATTTATATTAGCATGAACAATAATAATGGTTTAAACAATTATTTAACACATAATAGAAAAAAGGAAATTAAATGGATTCACAAATCCAGTTGGCCACTGCTTGTGACTTGATAGGTAAGTATATTTTTCAGTTATTTTTTTCTGTCGTGTTCATAGACTAAATTTAAATCCATCCTGAAATATAAGAAAAATAAAGGATGATGAATATTTGCTAAAAAAGCAGACAATCTGAAAGGATTAAAATGCTTTAATCAGACAAAAAAAAAAGGCTTTGGCCACTTGATTAGGGCTGATTTCCACCATCTGCTTATACTTACTGAGGATCTAGCCCTGACTGAACACTAATTTGTGCACTTCCTAGAAATTGAAATCTCTCAGCAAGCAAATTAACAAGAGCAGGGATTCAGCAATAATGGAGCTCCTCGGCTTTTGTTTCTCTCTGACAGATGGACAGGGTGCGCTCAAATTGAATTCAGCTTTAATTGCATTGTGCCATTTAAAATTTTATCTGCTCCACAGATTTTGTTTACAGGTTTCAGGATTCCAAACCTTTGGAAGTTTTTTTTTTCTTCTTCTTTTTTTTCCAGTACTGGGCGAGATAAAGAACATTGTAATTCTGTGTGACTGGGAGGTGTTCATTACAACTCCTTGCCCCAAAGGGTGGCACATTAAGAAAAGGAATTATGTTTTAAAGTCTGGGGCAAATGGGAAACAATTCAAACTTTGCATATGTTCAAATATTGGCAACTCACAAATAAAAGTAACCAGGAATGCTCTGTGTTTCATATCTAACTAAGAAAGTAATCTGTGTTGTTTAAATTAAAACATTTTAAACTTTGCCTATCAGTTCATCACTTGGAACTGTGAACTTCTGAATTCTAGAGAGAAACTTTTTTGGTAAATGAATCATGATATTCTAAAATTACTTTTAGTTTCTACTTGATTGACAGTCTTCAGATAGAACTGACTTATATGAACTGTTCTTTTGAGCAGAGGTATAAAATACTAAATCATTTAGGCATGTCCTAAACATTCCTGTGAATCTAACGCTGAAGATGCATTTGTTGCAAAATTGCTTGTCAATCTACGAGCATTTCCTCATAAATCTATGGCTTAGTAGGTACTAAAGTCTGACATTTCTGGTGGCAAACAGAGATCCTGAAAGCTTGAATATACCATCGTAAGATTTGATTTGCACCCTATTTATGTGAAGATTGAAGACTTTCAGCTATTGAGAACCTTGCTAGGAATGACTGAATTTGCTTTATATGAGCCAGGGAGTTCTGACTGAGGACACAGGTGAGTGAGGGTGGTTACATGAGGAAGAAAGAAAGCCTAGAAAATGCTGCTATGGGTGATCCATAAATTGTGAGTGTGTGTGTGTGTTTGTGTACTGGAAAAACTTCTTAAAATATTTTATCTGCTTTAAAATACATAATTTCTATTTGTTTATGTTTAATTTCTCTCCATTTCCTTTCACTCAAGACTGACTAGTAAATGGGATATTAGCCATGTGCCAGGTCTCCTCTGCTGTAGCAGGGCATGTAGTTTTTTCTTTTTTTAAAAATTAATTTTCTTGGTACATTTGAGGTATACAATATAATGACAGTCATCATTTGAAATTTGCACCTTTACATAATCTTTCTTGGTTCTTATTTTTTCCCCATTTCCCTGCCCTCCCTTCAACCCTTCCATCCCTCCCTATTTACAAAGACTTTGTCTCCATTTTTTCATTTTCTCATATTAATTCTATTCCCTTCTTTCCTTTCCCCTACCCTAATTGCTGCAAATTTTTTCAAAAGAACTCAAATTAATAATAAAGCAATCAAAGAACAATATCTGAGGACTTCAAATTAACAGCTAAATTCTATTAAAATGAAGTTTTGGATAAGTTTCTTTCCTTTTAGAAAAGGAGCTTACATTTTTATCATAATGAGTCATTTAATATTTTTCAGAGGCCTTAGCTAAAGGATGGTTTGAAATCCTGGTTAAGTAATCAAGTGTAGGTGTGGCAGAGAACATCTTAGTTTTATGAACTTTAAGAAAAATCTCTCTTGATAATGTTTCATTTTCTGTTCCTACTTTTCTGTATATACAGTTGGGGAGAAAATGTGTCTATTGTAAAAGAGCAAATGTTATCACCAAACAACTTAAAAATCTAGAAATGGCTCCATTCTAAAATTCAGTGTTTCTTTAAACAGAGCTTCAGTGAGAACAATACAGAAAGCTTATCTATAAAATAGACTTACTTTGCTCTTATGTTTTTCCCCTTGTGACTTTCAAATTGTATTTATTTATTTTATTCTTTTTAGCACTGTGGCTATGTTGAATTAGAGTTCTCAGATTTCTATTCCCTTTTGCTTCCTTGCTGCCTTTGGAAACATGGTGCCTTATTTTAGTTTTGTCTTTAGATATTGTTTTTAGAAAGATAGAAGTTTTGCAACAAATGCATCTTTAGTGGTAGATTCACAAGAATTAAACATGCTTAAAAGATTTAGTATTTTATACCTCTGTTCAAAAGAAGAGTTCTTGTAAGTCACCTCTATCTAAAGACTGTCAATCAAGCAGAAACTAAAAGTAATTTTAAGATATCATGATTCATTTTCAAAAATGTTTATCTGATTTATGACATTTAAGATCCAAATAGAACCTTAGAGATAAGCTAGTTCAACTTTCTCATTTTGTAGATGAGGAAACTGAGACTCAGAGAGTTAAAACAACTGAAGACCACCCTGTGAACTATTGAAAAAGCAAGAGTTAAGTTTCTTGTCTTATAAATCCTGTATCAGTGAACTTTCTGTAAGCATCAACGAGCTCATGCCTATGAACCTCTCACCCTCAATAACTACTGTTGCAGTATTCATTTTGAACATCAGTAAACACTTACAAACAACATTAATAAAAAATAGATGCACACATATGCACCATCAAGTTTTTTCATCAGAAAATGGAGAAATAATGGTGTCTCGTTACCAGTACTCATAATGCATGCTGCACTTATAATTCATACCCATATTTTTCTTTTTGACTTTTCACATACACATCTCATGCCTGAAATGAAAGAATGTATACGTAGATTCTTAATCTTTGAATTTTGGCAATTTCCAAAACTGCCTGGCCAGATTTGGGCTCCTTTTATGTTGTTTGGAATGCCATCATAAAGGTGCCATTTGGGATGCCGAATGAACCTTGTGTTCTGTTCCTGCCAACACCGTGATCGCTAGCTGGTATGTGTTATCTGTCTGGAGTTTATAGTCTGGTACGATAATGTCATTGCCCCATGTGGCAAGTGGTGTAAGCTATTGTAAAACTGTTTGTCTATGTGATTAAGACATTGCTGCAGTGTGCAGCACCAGCCAATTACTTTTATAATTTAATTATAGCAGGAAAAAGAGAATAGCATAATAGAAATTCTTGTCATAGGGAATATGTAAAATGTAAATTGAAGAGCCATGAAAATTTCATGCATTGGCAGCCTGATTTGTTTTTATTTTCAACTTGTTATAAAGACTGTGTTTATTCAATGCCATAAAATAAGACATAGCAGCATTTAGTAATTACTTAGTTCTACATCAAAATAATTATATACAATGCGTACTTGTGATCTCCTCCTCTTTTTATGAATGTAAAAATAAACACTCCAGGGCCTGTATCAGTTTTCACTTTTAGACAGTGTAAATAAAGCTGAATCTTCAACTTTAAAATTAAAACTGATAACCTTGGGCATCCAAGGCTTTTATAAAGGAAGGGGAAAAACTTTAGCTTGCCTCAAAACAGGTTGTGTCTCTGGAATGCTTCTGGGACTAAAGAGATCAATTAAGTGTGTATAAACAAACAGTTGGAAAAAAGCTACTAAAACAACAGAGGAGAGAGCTCTCTATTGGGCTCCAGAGGCCTGGGGGAGCGAAGTTTCATTAACTGGATCTGAAGTCCTATGGCCTTCTATAAACAGGCATTAATTAAAGAATGTAAAAAATAAAGTTTCAGACCTTGCAATATGTTAATGATCATATGATTCAGGGCCCGGGAAGGAGAAGAGCAGCAGAGGTCATAAAATAAGCATGAAGCATTTAATATGAGTGCTTGGCAGGGATTTCTGCAAATTAGTTGGTTATTTGCTGGTCCAAAGCAAATTAAGGTGATTTTGCTTCACTTGCTAATTTTTTATGTGCATGCTTGGCAAAATGTTTTTCACAAATGGATGAAGGTTATTGTTAATGGCATAATGAGAAATATTAACATATTTAAATAAACCCGAAATTTCTGTCATACAACATAAGCATGGAGGGTTTTTTTTAATATAGGCATTGAAATTCTGTTAGGTCCCAAAGATGATTTTAGGTGAAATTATGAGAAATATTGAAGTTAACATTTGGTATTATGAATGTACTTTAAGAACTTTTTCATACATTTCCCATACATAGTGGTTTTGAAAAAATTACAGGCAATGAATATATATGTGTGTGTGTTTCAACTTCCTTTTAAAATAAACTTTCATAGTTCATTTGCTTGATGTTAGAGAGGGGGGAAATAACAGATAAAAGCATATTCCAAGAGTACAAAACTGAATTTAAGGCTTGCTATGGTTTTCTGAGAGAAAGCATATTTGAAACTCTGAGTTCAGTGACACAGTCTGATTTTTTTCTTTATTTACTTGTCGTACATGTTTTCATTTTAATTTTGACCAGGCAAAATTATTCTGTGCTTAAGTATTACAATTTGGTTCCCCATATGTGGTTTCATTTCATCTGAGGACTGAAAGTGAAATTTAAAAACTGGAGTAACTTCTCTGAAAAACTCTTTTGAAATTACAGTGAAACTGTTCTGTCACTGTAATTACCATGAAGTAGCATAGAAGCACCAGATTTGGCAATAGAACTTTCAGTGGAAGAAAGAACTGGAGTAGGATGCTACTATTGACATTGTTCTGTTACAGCAATTTTAGATGGACAAATTGCAGTTGAGAAAATTTCATGACTCGGTAAAATGAGCAATGATGACATCTGTGGATGCGGGTCTGTTCATATCTTTGCAGAGCCTTTAGGGAAATAAATATCTCGGAACATTCGGTGAAGTGAAGCTCACTCAATAAATCAACCTGACACAATAACACTTCTGGCACATGAGCCTTACTTCTCCTCAGCACCACCTACCCCTCTGTGTTCCTGTGCTACCAAATGGTGTCTCCCCATAGGCCTCTAAATCAAATCATAGCACACAAATACAGTGAGAATTTATTGGGAATTGGTTTTGTTCGGCAAAAACATTACTTATTAGATGAACTGAAATGATAATAAATTTTGACCCTTTAAAGACTGAGCCAGTTCAAGCAATGTGCTTGTTGGTAGAAGGTACCTGGAATTGTCTTACTGGTATCATCTTACCATGGGCTGTGTTCAGTTCTAGTAGGATTAAATTTATGATTTTTCAGCTTGATGTTTCCTTCCCATGAAATCTGTTACCTGAAAATACCACATTTTCATTTTTAAACTCTTTAGGTGAAATTGGATTATTAGTGCTATTTAAAGTAATAGCGAAAGCTAAGGGGTGTGTGTGTGTGTGTGTGTGTGTGTGTGTGTGCGTGTGTGTGTATTAAAGCTACTCTCAGTGAATGTAAGTTAAGAACAGGACAGCTCCAAAAATGACAATATACAAATAAAAATATCTAACAAAATTATTATAGAAATTATATCCAAAGTAAGGAAGTGAGAGATTACTGACATCTACAATATTACAACTGTTGAAGCATGTGAGGTTTATATTAGTGTAGGTTCATTGGGGTAACTACATTTAAAAATAAAACAAAAACTAAGAAATAGAATGTTGATTTTTCTTACTAGGGGGAAAGAAGTAGCTTTTCTATTTATATGGTAAATTTCTTTCACTAGAAGAAATAGTTCACTGAGAGGATCAATAGGAATAACTAATTTCTTATCTCTGTATATCCTAAGATCTCCTGAGAAAATAAAATCTTTTTCTATAAGATAAAGTTCTATGGTGAATTTTCTAATTGACTACCCTTACATGATCTGTCCATCTAACAAATTAGTACAATTTATTGTCTCTACAAAATATCTGAAGTGTCTCAGTGATTTTCTTCTGTATGTGATTTCTTCATTAATCACTGTTCCTGTAATTAATTTATAATATAATATAACTTCTGTGTGTTGACCTGCTAAGTGAGCCACTTTTTTATAATAAATATGCCCGGGGAGATATTGGAAATCTTTCTGGAGGGAATGTTTGTAAAGTTAAATCATTAAAGTGAAACATAGCATTTCCAGTGGAAATTATTCATACTGAAAATTTGGTAGTGAGTTCACAAGCTTTGCCACTAGCCAAATTAAGTCATAGTACAAAATACTATATGGTATTAAAAAGAAAAAATTAAAATTTTTACAATGGCTCTAGTTTTATCTGTTTATAATTTTTACCAATAAGAAATGATTTTCAGCTGGGTATGATGGCCCATTCTTCTAACCCCAGCACTTTGGGGCACTGAGTCAAGAGGATCACAAGTTTAAATCCAGGCTGTTCAACTTAGCAATACCTTGTCTCCAAAGAAAATATGTTTAAAACGTCCTGGGGATGTAGCTCAGTATGAAGGCCCTGGGTCCCATCCCCAGTACCACAAAAGAGAGAGGGGATTGAGGGATGTCCTTTAATTTCACCTGATATAAAAAGAAAGGACAGGTGCTATTATTCTAAGTCCTTTCTCACGTTGAAAGAAATAAAACCTAAAGAATTGAGACTTTGAAGTTACTTTGTAGAATTAGGAAGATTGATGACTAAAAATCTGAAAGTTAAAAGGAACTTTCTGAAATCTCCTTGTTCAATAATATAAGGCATTCCATAAAAAGTGTTGCTTACTCCTGTCTTAAAACACTTGAGAAAACATATCTACACCTTGGTTGGAATGCTCAAGTCTTGTAACTCCCCTGCATAAGGAATATTTTCATAATCTTCATCCTAAATTCTTTTTGCTATATATTTTTTATTCTGGCAACTATCACACAAGCACCTACTACATGCCAGTTACTATGTTAGGCTATATATAAGCATATTTTGATTTGGTCCTGCTAATAATCCTATAGGACAGAATAGACCTCATCTTAGAGCTGTTAGACTGAAGTTGGAAGAGGTTAAATGTCTTGGCCAAGATTATGTATCTTATAAGAGGACTGGAAATATATTTTCCTGATTTCAATATCTGATTTCTTTTGTTTGTTTTTGTCTCAGTAGCACATACTACAGCTGGACCATTTGGTGCTTGGTATTAGGCATTATACTAAGTGTACAGAGAGGTGAATTATCTGTTTTCTTTACTTCATTTGGAGGAATCTGGCTCTAAAGAAATGATTTCAGTGTAAAATGAGAGTGCTGTGGGATTATGGACAAAGAGTTAGCTGCTTTTCCGTGGAGAGATTGAGGGCCTTGGGGAGAAGCTGGGAGTGAAACTGGGCTCTCATATTTAAGTAAAAAGCAAAGGAGAATAAAGAATGAAGAAAAATAAACATGGCACAATGTGGGAATGTGAAACTTTTTTTCGTCAATTGTATAAGATTTGGGAGAAATAGTAAGAAATGTGGTTATTAGCTGGGAGAAGTGGCATATGCCTGTAATCCCAGCACTCTGGGAGGCTGAGTCAGGAGGATAGCAAATTCCAGCCCAGCCTGGGTACCTTAATGACTTAGCAGAACCAGTCCCCCCCCCCCCCCCCCCCAAAATAGGATGTAGCTCTGTGTGAAGGCTCTGGGTTCAACCTTAGTATTATAAGATGGGAGAAGAAGTATTTACATTAGAAATGTAAATTCCCTCTTATTTTTACACTATTCTTTAAGTACACTATTCTTTAAGATCCACTAGTATCACGTCCTTAGCTAACTTCCATTCCTTTATGTTCTGATGATTTTTCTTGGCAAGTGAAGAAGCCAATCTGGACCTGTACTTCTAAATAAGAAAAATACTTTGCTGGAATTGTGATCTCTCATTTCATACTCATATTACTATTACTCAGTAACACTGAAAAATTAATTGATCGAAGACTGGCCTGTTTGATTCATTGAAATTTCTTTTTACCACTCATGACTATTGTTTAAATATACTCTATGCTAAATATATTGTTTGCTAGCAAAATTACAAGTACGGTAAAGAATCCTTGGGAAAGACAATCTTGTACCCCACGGAATGCAGTTCCTCTTGAGACTAGCCTTTTTTTTTTTTTTTTTTGGTACTGAGGATCAAACTCTGGTCCTTGTGCTTGTGCAGCAGGCAGCAGAACCACTGAGCTAAATCCCCGGCCCAACTTTTTTGCTTTTTTTTCAGTTAAAATCATGGAAAAGTAAGGTTGTATGTGAACGTCAAATCAATATTTAAAAATTAGTTTAGGAATTATGCCTATGTTTTCTTTTAAAATGGTTGCTTATTATTTTTGAAGGATATTAGTGGGTAAGTAAGCCAGTGCAACAGGGATTTTAAAATAGGGATGCCTTGTCAATTGGGCATACTAGGATGGGCCCTCTTGTGCTGAATTATGCATACCCTACATTTGGGAGAGTGCTACATAGGAAGAGTGGGTTTGAAGGTTGAGAAGAATCTGGGTAGTCTGACTTGTGGTGGTACAGCTTATCTCACTGACTTGAGTTTTCTGACATTTAAGACAGCTAGATGGAGAGGATGGGTGAAGCTCATTGAGTTTATGTCCTGCTTGTGCCACTGATTAATCTGGGATCTTAAGAAAGCTACTTAACTTCTATAATGCTTTGCTTCTTTATATGTGAAAAGAAAGAAAGAGAAGGAAGGAAAGAAAGGGGGGTGGGAGGGAGAGAGGGAGAGGGAAAGAAAGGAAATTAATTGAGCTCACTGCAAAGATTATAGCAGAGTTATAGCATGTAAACACATAGTAAAATGCCAACTCCATCATAATGTCTAAAAATATGTATTTTTAAATTTTATTATTGGAAATGAAGAAGTTTTAAGACTAGAGTGGTGATCTGTGTTCCACTTTCAGCTTTCCTGCTAATTAGCTGTGTGGTCTTGGCCAAATTACTGAAACTTTCTGGGCCTATTTTCTCACTTATGAAAAAAATTTCACAGGATAGAGAATACATAAAATATATGTTTATATGGTGAAATTGTTCCCCTTTTGCCTTTTATCAAGAACAAGGGATGAGACAGTTTTGATGGAAGGAGGGTGAGTTTGGGAAGGTTGTTGAACTAAAAATTTAATTCAGATACTCTTCATTTTGGAAACCTCTGAAAAGTATTCTATCACTACTTTTTCTTCAGTTTTAGTGGTTTAGTAAAGAAGCTTTCAAATGAAAGTAACACAAGTTCAGTTCTTCAATAAATATATTTTCTAATGCCATCCTTCCTAAATAAAATTCAGTTTAAAAGAAATGAGAATTCTGGACATGTATGTAAAGCTGCTAACTAGTTTTATTTTCTATTCCAATTTCTGCTTCACTATATCACTACTTTCAGATGTTTATCCATGTGATTGTTGTCATCATTTCAATTAAACCATAAAAATATTTATCTTAATATTTGATATTCCTTTAATATCAGTTGAATTGAAGATTACCACAAAGACCAAAAGCTTTTCCAAGAAAGGGGCCCTTCAGAATGTTATGTTTATGGGTCAAGTATTTGACAGCATTCAGTTTACTTCATTTTGTTCTATTTCCTCTCCCTTTTATTCTGTCTCCCCTCTTTTCATGAAGAGTTAGGTAAAATTAACACAAGTTCTATTTTTTGTGACCAATATTTTTTCCTCCCAGTTGAATGTAGTTTGTTAACATGGGGAGCAAAGAACTGTGTCTTAAGAATAGCATGAAGACTGAATGAAGTACACTTATGACTGATCACCATGACAGTGTATGTCTCTTTGTTGTGGAAAACTCATACATTTCATTAAATAGAGGTTAACCTTAGATATACAACAAGAGTGGGTTGAAATTTCATAAATATCTGGCCAGATTGAACTCTCAATCAAACACTTTGATTTAAAAATTTTACAAAATGACTTCTGTACTATTCTTTCGCTAAATATGCATTGTATGTAAAATTATTTGAGGGATATATTCTGTATAATCAAAATTAAAATCACCCTTTTCCAGGAAGTAAAATAAAAACAATTAGTCACCATCTTCAGAATACATAATAGAAAGACTGACTGATAATCATCCTTTTTGTTTTCTCTGCTTCCAGATTCCAGATGTGTGTTTATTTTTGAACATGCATTTCTTTTAAATATACAACTCTTTGTTCTCATTTTGTAGTAACTAATTATTTCTATCTACATTATTAAGCTTTGGAAGCCAGAACTAAACCAGACTTTAACAGTCCTGAGCTAGATTTGAATACTTGTTGAATATGTGAAATGAGCAAACTGTATTGGGGAAATCAGCTTCTCTTTCAGCTCAAAGTAGCTGTAATATGCCAGTGGTTAAAACTAGTATGTTCAGATGAAATTTTTTTGGTAATCATCATGTTAAATGCATAACTATTTAAATTTGAATTTATTTGGAGACTTACTCTTACAAATAGTTCCACACTATTATTATAAAATAAATTATCAAGAAAATAATGGTTCAGAATTAACCTCAAGAGATAATATTCATTCATCTACTCTGAGCCATTGTTAGGTATCCAAAATAGCAAATATGTTATATTAGTTAAGATGGTCACACGTGGCGTGCTTTTATGAGTAAGAATGGAGAGTTAGTTCTGAAGAATCTAGATTAAAGGATAATTATTATAATATATTCCAGATAATTTTGGCTCATTATATTTTAACACACATATTTACTGTCTTGGGAAGTATTTGGAAATTAGTGTCATGTCAGAAAGTTAATCAGCTATGTAGTTATTGGTTATTTCTTAAAAAAAATGCATCATTTGATGACTTAATAATCTGAGTTTGTTTGGCCAATTTTATGTTTATATATTGTTGAGGTGGATCATTTAGCCTATACCTAGGAGTATATGAACTGTTTTTTTATTTTTTATTTTATTATTATTATTATTATTTATTTATTTTTTTGGTACCGGGGATGGAACTCGGGTCCTTGCGCTTGCGCAGCAGGCGGCAAAACCACTGAGCTAAATCCCCTGCCCCTTGAACTGTTTTTTAAATTTAGAGATAGATGCTCTGATCTAACCCCAGAATTAAACAAGAACACCTAATTTAGTTGCCCTTTATCTTTCTTTCAAAGCAAGAAATAAAAATAATCATTATAAAGTAATGCTTTTCATGTTCCTTAGATTTTTGACTTTCTTGATTGCCTAGTATTGCTAATATTAACTTTATTGTGAAACCAATATTGGTGGCACTTTTTCTATATAAAAGACACAGAATTGAATGAAATGAGATTTTCTGTTACACTTTTTGGTAGCTTTCATTTGTTCTCATTGTATCTAAATTTTGTTTTTAAGTTTACAAGGTACACAATAATAATGGGGCTTCCTTAAATATAACATCTTAGTCACCAAATATTTATTAATCCCCACGTCTATGCATTATGCCAACCAAAAGTAAAACTGTAAATCAAGTCATCAAAAGTTTTGCTGACTCCTCTCTTTTCCTCAAGCTTCACAGAAACTGTTATTCTTGCCCCCAAAGAAAGTACTTCAGAATTGGCTCCATGGGTTTTTGTGGGACTTCTAGAGATTCAGTTAAAAACTTGGATGCATGAGGCAAATCCATGCAGTGGAATCACTAAAAGGTATATATAGGTTCAACTAGAGCATTCATTTGTTTTTCTTTTGCACTGTACGAAGAAAAAAAAGGCTGTTTCAAATCCTATTTGTCCCTTATCTCTGTTTGTTCAGTTGTTTTTAATATCACATACTGAAAGAATTTCAATAGCAGTTTCACCATGAAGTCATTTGTTATCCTTCAGCAGGCTTTTGCCTACTGAATTGTAAAGCGGTTTTGACTATTTGCATCCTCCAGATGGAGCGGCATATAAACACTCCCAGATATTTCTGTAAGTATGAAAAAATACCTTATTTGTCCTTTCTGTGAATAAATAAGAGAATGTCAAATTTTATAGACTAATAAATTTATATGCCAGCACTGACACTGAATCTCTCATGGCCTGCAATGTCACAGACCCTGAGAAACAATTTTTTTTGTTGTTTTAAATGACTACTAAGTCCAATAGAAGCTCAATAAAAGCCAGAAATTGATTCCACTGTTTGTATCTGCCCAATATTCTCATTCAGTTGCAATATGCTATGAAGAAATGTAATTTACATGTTTCCCAGGCCTATTGCTCCACAATCACTCACATGTACATTTCTGTATGTCAGAAAAATTCCACTAAGGGTTAAAATGCTCATTAGCATTTAATCTACATCTGCCCCCCAAATAGATTTAACATTAATTTTTATAATACACTCACAGAGATGTAGAAACAAATGACATTAAAAGGCAACTAAATATTTGAATTTTTAAATATAAAACTATATATATGTGTATATACATGTTGACTTACATGCACATATGTGATAGACTCAGAAATAGAACTCCAGATGGGATAAATTCCATTGCACCAATTTAAGCAAATCTTTATGTACTTTCTAACTTTTAAAATTGATATTTGTTTCTTATATTTAAATTGATCTGCATAATGGAGGGTGTTTAATCTTCATATTCAGTTAAATAATGAACCTCTGCAATATCAGCTGTGATTGACAGTTTAATGCTGCGTTTCACTCGTCAGATTCCGTATTACACCCAGTTTCTTTGTAAATTAAATGCACTGTGCTCTAAACAGAGTAAAATCACATATTTTAAAGGTAAAAGAATTACATAATTTAAAAGATAAATAGGACTAGTAAGGACAGGAAATTTAACTTTATCCATATGACAGAAATGAATCTTGAGAACTGAATACAGATGATTTTCTGAGGTTTTGAAGAATTTTAATAAGTAATATATAATATTTCCTTCTTTTAACTAGTGCAGTTAAATCAAACTTAAA
The DNA here is from genome assembly GCF_000247695.1 of Heterocephalus glaber. The sequence goes on from NW_004624751.1 coordinate 28,774,854, forward strand.
ATCATATTTGTCAGCATTGATTTGATTTCTGGAGAATAAATTTCCCTAAATAAGTTTGAGTTGAGTGAAAGTAAATCTGAGATAAAATCATTTAAAATCAATTTTAGTGTGCTGCAGAATGGCTGATTATAATGGTTTGAAAACACAAGTTCTATTTAAGTTACTTTAAAAGCAGGCCTTTATGCATTTCTTATTTATGGCAAGTGAAAAAAGTTGAAATTTAACTTTAGTACACAACTTATATTGTGAAACATGCCCACATATATCTGCCCAAATGTCTTTGATTTCTTCAAAAATTGCCATCTAAAATTTAAAGTAACAAGCCAGACGTGGTGGCGCATGCCTGTAATCCCAGTACTCGGTCCTGTGTCAGCCTCTTCACCAAAAGTTTGAGGCCAGCCTGGGCTACATAGTGAGTTCAAGGCCAGCCTGAACTACATAGCAATACCCTGTCTCAAAAAAATTCAAAATAACAATGTATGTCATGTTTTACTAGCAGATACAGTAGTAGAAGGTCTGCATGTGTAATAAAGTATGCTAAACAGGCAGAAATGCATGTGTACATGTATGTATAAAGAAAACACATACACACATAAAGGCACAGGCATGACTGAGCCACAGGTTGCAGAAGCCCGAAGTCAGGTAGACTCAGATTATGTAGCAAAACAATACATAAATTGTAGGAAACATTAAAGCATCTTTTATCAAACCTTCTAGATTATTAAACTGACTTGTAAAGAACTTAATATGATAACCCTGAACCAGATCTGACATCTATGGATTCTAAGACCTGACAGCTTTCCTTCACACTGCCTCTTTGATTCTGGCATTCCTTATTTCAGTGGATTGTTTTGAAAAGTTTTAGTGGCCTAATAATTAACTGCCAAAAGCTCAACAGCAAGTTACACACACACCCATATATGCACATATTATATATAACATATATAATATAAACTTACATAAACACTAGCTTAAATGTCATTGAATTATAGGCACAAATGTAGCTACATTTCAAAAACTTTAAAAAAAAGTATTTGAAGTTTCTTTCAGTTATCAAGACTTCCAAACATTTATGTTTTGTTTATTGATATGAGCTTCCCAGATTTCCGCTCTCCTTTTTGTTTAGCTGTAGTAAATTTGGCATTAAAGGATGATATTCAATCTTTGCTTCCTCTATAGAGTTGCAACAAAGTCAATGAGAACTTTATGCAAAAGTAAAGAATAAACTATAGCCAGGCGTACTCGCTTAAGACTGAGGAATAGACCTAGAAGACTAAGTTCAGTGCCTGCTAAGGGATTCCTGGCAAATTTAACATCACAGAAGAGTTTCCAGCTGTTGGTTTGCTATGAAGGAGGAGAGCTGCTTTATGACTGATTACTGTCCTCGGGAGAAGGAGGGAAGTGGAGCGAGGCTACATCTATTCAATCCATGGAGTGGTGTGCATATTTTGTGGCACTGATTTGAGAAGGCTCATAACTTTAATGACTTCCTTTATCAGTTGTCATGACTCTAGGCTTTGAAAATCCTAAGCACTAGGAAAGGATGAGCAGGAATATATATGTGTGTGTGTGTGTGTGTGTGTGTGTGTGTGTGTGTAACTAGATATGCAGGAAATATAATAATATAGTAAGATTACCTTTTTAAAAATCTCACACTGATGAGCAGTCACTTGTGGTTTGTCACTCTAGGTAAATAATACAACTAGACTTCATTTGCCAGCTGTACTTAAAGGTCTCTGTTTTATGTCTTTTTTAAAAAATGTCATCTATTCCTTCAATCACTTGTAAGTCCCCTGTAATCTCTTTTTCATGTAGGCACACTGGAGTTTTCCCTTTTGTTTGCTGCCCCTGCATTATTTACTTTGATCTGCTGTGAGAAAATCTGAAAGTGTGTTGTCCTAAATGCGAGTATCTCACCAACAATATGTGAGGCCTTGTAGTTTGCATTGAAGAAAAGGCTCTGTGTGCAGACGCAGGTTTTGTTCTGTTCTCTCTCCCTGGTGGGAGCCTTAATTGCATTTTCTCTCTCTCACAGTGGCTGGCTAAGGAGTGCCTGCCTTCCCTGCTGATGCTGAAGTTTTCAAGCTCTATTACTCTGTGACGGAGAAAATTCCTTGGTCTAGGAAGAAAAGGGTCAGATTTTTTTTTTTTTAAAGTGTTTAAGTAAGTATTGTCAGTTTACCATGCACAATCAACAAAAAGAAGAAGAAACAATAGGATAGCTTTTTCACCCAGATATTCCTGTAAAACTTTTATGCAAGACAATTTTTAAAATATCAAATTCTAAATATGCAGAGGTCGGACTTAATCATAACCAGTAAACAAAAAATATTAATTTGTATTACTTCTTTTTTTTTAGGAGGGTACCAGGAATTGAACTTGAGACCTTGTGCTTGCCAGGCAGGCACTGAAACTGCTGAGCTAAATCCCCAACCCAATTTGTATTACTTCTTAGCCATTCTTACATGATTAAAATATATATATATTGAAAGTTTTCTGAAACGTTGGTGTATATTCCATTTTCAGGCAAATTACAGAGATCTAATTTTCTTAAGCTTTTTACTTTCTATTATGGCCAACTGAACATACAAGTGATAGACCTGAATTATTAAGAGCTGAAACAAATATTTTAATTTTCTTCTCATCTGACAAAATACCCTAAATTTGCCTTGCTTTGAAGTGGTGACTGCTATGTTCACTACTTCCATTTTCTATATTTTTCATCCTGCTAAGATACAAGACAATGATAGCATCCACTTAACATTTTCAGTATCTTGAATTTGGAAGCTATATTGATCTGCGTTCACAACAATCATTGTTTATTGTTTGAGGCTTACATGTTTTATGTATGTACATATAAGCTAGTTGTGTTCTGAAAATCCTATATTTTGTTGTTCCTAGTAAAATAGTTTACTCAAGCATGCATTTCCTTTGCTAGAGATTATTTTATTCCAGTTGCTTACTGGTAAATATTACTTTAGTTTCTCTGTTGCTTTTTTAATTTTTCTATTTTGTGAGCAGTGTTCCTATTCTTGATCATTCTTTTTCCCTTACAACCTCCTTCCATTTATCCTAGCCCTATTCCTAAGTATTGCCCACAAATATCTGCACCTTATGGTACTCACTCAACGGTCTAATCTCTGGTCTTTGTCCGGTAGTGACTTGAGAGAAGGCCCATGCTCGTCTGGGGATAAGCATTGGGATTTTGTGGTAAGTGGTACTAAAACAGGTGGTAGGAAGTAACATGGGATTGGTTAATTCAGAAGGGAGCAGGAGATAAGAGATGTTAGGAGGCTAAATATATGAAGAGAAGAAAGATGTGGGGCAGAAAAAGTTGAGATAACTTTCTAAGTGTTGAGATTATGGATTTTAGCTCTTACCAACCCTCCCATTAGTAATCGCTGGGCCTTTCAGGCTTTGTGCAATGAGCTGAGCCCAGTCGAGAGAGTCTTTTCAGCTATATTGAGAAGCAGTGATCCAGCACACGAAGTGAAAACATCTCCTTGATACCAGAGTACACATGGCTTTAAGAACACATTAGCATTATAAGGCAGATATGATTATCATTAAGAACAGCATCAGGAAACCCATGCTTTGCTTTATTTTCTTCAAACTTGTTAGCAATGTAAAGAGAAACTTCTAAAATCTAACTTTAATGTGTAATGTACATGAGAACACATGGCATTTTTTTTTGGTTACCTTGAGTGTGGTGATTTTTTTTAAGTTTTCAGTAATCACATTAGGTACTAATAGGATTTAACTTTTTTTCATTGAATGATTAACTAGCACATAACACCGACGAACATACTGACGTAATTTTATTCTTGCTAATTAGGTAGAAAAAATAAAATTGGATCAAATAGCAAAAATACAACAGGATTTCTCACTAATGTTGAGTGTATGTGTGTAAGTTTGAGAACTCAAGAGAAAATTGAATCCTTATTAACATTAAGGTTCGGAATACTCATATCTTAGAATGATCAAACTTGAAAATAAGGACAAACTGGAGTTTTAGAGAGTACAAAAGACTCTGAGCACATTTTATTTCACACAGATTTTAATGAATGTTTTCATAAATACTTCTTAGAATTTCTAATTTTCCTAGTGGTTGTTACTTATTTCAGCAAGAGGAAGAACTGTCAGGATCTATACATTGTTAAAGTCTTAGAACAATGGATCTAGATAATTCAGCAAGTGGCTATTCTATTTATCAGCACAGTTTTTTCTGACAGAAATTCTGTAGGATGAGGGCTAGGGAACCTGATTATTTTTTAAAAATAGCTCAAGAAATGGATCAGAAAATCTACAGGGGATTTATCTCTGTTTCTAGTACTTCATAATGACAAAACTTTCCTTGGCTAATGAGCATGTCTAGATGAATTCTAATATGTAAAGAAAAGGGTAGAAGAGGGAAGTGGACTTCTAAGTAAATTGGAATAATTGCAGTGATTGAGCTCAAAAGATTGGAAATAGTTTGAACAGCATAAAAAGTGATAGATAAAACTCCAGTTTGTTAATCTAGACACACTTTTTTATTGGAGTGAGTATAAATAACATGAATTTAGAGAAAAATAGATCACTTTTGGTGTACCAATTCAAAGCTAAAATAATACAATTCCATACAAAAGTCTGAAGCTCCCTATTTCTTGATGTTATGTGAGAATCATGTTTGTTTCTCCTTTATTCTAGTGCTACACAACCATTCACTCATTTTCTATACTTTCATTTATTGAAACACTGTTCCCTGAGCAACTGTATGGGCCAGGAATAGTCTTGCCTAAATATAAATCACCTTCAATGTAAAAATTCAAATTCTATATACTGTCTCCATTTTCTAAAAAGATGGCAGCCCCTCTGTTGTCTTTAAGAAATTTTACTTTCAGGCTAATACTTCTGTTCCCCTTGGATCATATTTTGCTTTGAGGACTAAATAATCCATCTTCTAGCATGAGGGCCAACTTTATATGATTCTGTTACTGAGTTCATACAACAGTTAATATTATTCTGTTTTTATTTTCATTCTTTTTGAAAATAAAAAAATAACTACTATGACCTAAATTACATTTTGTGCCTTTCCTTCACATTTTCTTCCAGACTTTCTTCAAAAGCTGGCTTCAGTGACACTTTGTGAAGGCTTCCTTGCCACTCACTCTGAGCAACAGTTAAATACTATAAAAGTATATGAATTTCTATTACTCCACTTGTCTCTCTCACTTCTAATCTAATAGAATTATCCATTCTCCTATGCTCATTCTACTAAAGACTGTACTCTATATGTATCACCTCTGTATTCTGGTCAACTGGCACAATATCTGAACTAAAAAGGTCAGTGTAACTTACTGAATTAGCTGAAACCTCAATAATTACTGTAAGCAGTAATTCCATCTTATAATTTGGGAACCTGTGTCCATTCTTTGAGGGGAAATATAAGCACAGGTCTTGATCTGTTTTGTTTGGATGTTAAACCTGAGAATCTTCCATACTCTAATATTTCTGCTGATATCACAACCCCTTTCTCTGTGGGTGTCTGTGTGTGTGTGTGTGTGTGTGTGTGTGTAGCCACTGATTAACACTCTGCAGCAATACTTTTGTTATCTCTATTGTTATCGTTCACTGTCAGTGCCAGTCTCTTATAATTGATCCTGCCTATGACAATGACTTGATTTTTTGAGCAAAGTTTTGTTTTGTTGTGTTTTGTTTTGTTTATGGAAGAAGTCCTCTTTCTTGGAAGAAATTGGATTCAATAATTCCAACTCTGGATTAACCAATAGTGCCTTTCACTAAACCTTGCATTATTAGTCAGCAATAATGTATATCATTTATACTGCTTAAATTTCAATCATATACGAGATCACAGATGAATATCATATTCTCTGATTTGCTAAGATTTTTAGGAATAAAACTACAGCTAAGAAATTCAGTTAGCACACATTGGTGTAGTGCCTACTACATTATACATTATGAGGGAAACAGTGTGTACATAAACAACCAAGACCGACACTGATGCAATGATTTTTGTGTGAGATTTGTAATTATACTGATAATTTTAATGCAATATTTAATACAAATCTGACCAATATTGTAAGTAACTAGACAGTGAGATAGAAATTAGAAAGATATGATTAATATTCATTTTCCATTGAAATGAGGTTTAAGGTGTGTTTTGAAGAATAGGAAGATAGGGCAGGAGAGGAATGTGTCCATTTGTCTGAAATTAAGAATTTGATAATGTGATAGTTAATAATTTAGAGGACACAGTTTGCAGAGCACCCAATATGTGGTTGAGAAATTGGTACTTTGAAAATCAGTGTGGTACAATCGAAGCATTCTGAAGTGGATGTGATCTGATCCAATTCAACATTTTAAACACAAAAGTTCATAAATCTTTTGTGCAATCTGTGTCAAAAAGCAGAAGCAAATAAAGATATGCTACCATAAACTGAAGTTGCTACATTATATCTATCTAATAGATCCATTTTGTTTAGTCAAGACAGACTGTCCAACTGGATGAATTAGGCATCAAATTTAAAATGGAGATTTCAATGAAAAATCATGATTTGTGTATCTGGTAAGAATCTTAAAGATCTGACTTCTATTTTGGTACGGTGATAATTGTCTACAGGTGAGTGGTGTTTGCCTCCTTTCTGTGGAACCTATCTGGGTGGTTCATGGTCATCCTTACAGAGTCTATTCCCTGCTATGTTCCTGGCATTTGAGTTTGTAGCCTTTATTATAATTTAAGGAGTAAAAATAAAGTTTCAAACTTTTACCTTACCAAATTCTGGAAAATAGTAGTTAGAATAACAACCTGGAGATAGTCATTGGTGACATAAATCAAAATTTTATGGTCAAATTTTTTCTTAATTTCATTAATTTTTGCATTGTTAACAATAAATATAGCTTCAAATTGAATCAGGCTAAATTTATTTTTCTTACTACCAGTTCAAAAATATATTTTATTTTCAAGGAGTAGAACAAGAAAGCAAGACAAAACAAATATAACTGCAAAAAAAGTGATTTTTACTTAAATATCAAGATTTTTATTTTACAGAAGAAAGAGTAAGGAAAGGGAGAGAGGAACTTCTTTATTTTTTTCAATAATGAATTTTGGGCTTTTAGTTAGATTTCCAACATTCCTATTTTATTGTATCAAATTTACAGCAAATTTTCAATAATATGTAGTATTCTATATTCTATATCTTATTATTTATAATATCTTCCATATTTTAGGATATGTTTAATGTCAATGATAAAATAATATATTCATCTAAAGTATATTAAATGATCAAGAATGTTCTGAAATATAAATGATAGTGTCAATGTAAAAACTAGTTGACATCTGTGTCTTTTGATCACATATAAACAATACTAATGTCATAAAAGCTTAATACAACGCACAAAAAATCTCTACCATGGAGCCTTGAGGAACCTCTTAGTTCCCTCAACTTGCCAGCTCTTTCCAACTTTTATGCTTTGAGGTATGGTACATGTGTACATTATCTGGCTGTCTCCCTTCTTCCTTTGCTGGTCTAATTCCTATTCAGGTCACAGTTACCTATCACAACCTCCATTCATCTTTCCCTGACTCATCTCCCCCCAGGCTGGGTTAAGAATAGTGTCTGTAATGTTTTATGATTTACAGAGACTTTTAACACACACTGTGCTATTTGATCCTCATTATCCTCATCCATTCATTTGCTCATTCATGAAACCTTTGTGAAGCATCCACTCTATGGCAGGCACTGACCCGGAGAACAGGTTTCCAGGCATACCGTAAAGAATTCTTGTTCTCAGGTAGCTCACAATTTAGTAGTGAAATCGGTCTGTATGGTTTCTTTGTGGTGAGTCAAAAACCTGAGATTTGTACAAGTAGAAACGTAAAAGAGACTGTTGCTGTTGAAAAGAAGACCAGAGATGGGAAGGAAAGAGACAAGGAAAAAATTTGCTGAATTTTGAAGACATTGAGGAATGATTTGGAAAAGGAAGAGAGGTGGAGAGGAAAGAAGTATCTTCATGACTCCATGATATAGAACGATTTTTGTTATTTTCAGCAATTTAATTCTTAATTGGTCTAAGTTGAATACACAACGTGCTGCAAGAATTAGTTCGTTCATTTCATGCAATGACTCTAAAGTAGATACGTTTCATAGCAGAGTTTGAGGTTCAGAAAAGTTAATGCTCCATATTGAGATTATATTTTGGCTTGTCATTTCCTGAATCCTGTTTTCTAACTTGTGATGTTAAAATTGTCTAGCTGTTCTTTTGCAAATATTGTGAGTGAATGAAGCCAAGTTTAATTCTAAAATAAAAAATCAAATTTTTGAAACCTTTCTTCTATTTTAATTTGTTTTAAATACATACATATTTAGCCCTTTGTTTATATTAGATTTTTGTATTTCCCATATATGTATACTCTGAGAATGTTTCACTCAGATGTAACAGAAGTAAAGGCACAAGAATTAAATTTGGTAAATTGTCATCCAAATCTTGCTGAAAGATAGGGGGAGCTTCTTTTTCTAAATCTGTTTATTTGAAGTGCCAACATAAAAATATCACCTAAAATTCTCATTTTCTGATATTTTTCCCTTTTTTGTTTGTTTGTTTTTTGGTACCGGGGATTGAATTCCAGACCTTGAGCTTACAAGGCAGGTGCCAGAACCACTGAGCTAAATCCCCAGCCCTGATTTTTGCCTTTTAGAAGCAATCATTTAATAAATAAAGGACATGTTAGAACAATGTTCCTTTTAATATAACAATCCTGTGATGTACAATGAAATACACTTACTGATTCCAAATTTTATTTTTTGAAAATGTTCTTAAATTGAGCTTGGTATGTATATGCGATTCTGTAAGGATCTTATTATATAGTTTAATAGAGACACTTAAAAGATGATTTCTACATACTAGTAGAGGACAATTGTTTACTTTTTACCTATTTATTTTAAGAAATTTTCATTACAAATTAATTTTACTATGAACAAAATAATAATTATATTTTTTGCAAACTAGAGCTTTTACTAGATTGTTTGATTTAAATTTTCCTTATAGTCATAGGCTCTTGGTCAACATTATAAAGCTATAATGCATAGAGAGTTAAAGAAACACTGAATGCTCTCATTGGTCACTGGGGGGAAATTTGAAAACAATTCACAAATTTTGTTCCTTTAGCATTTACTCTGAGATCAAAGGAACATATCAGTAAAATGTATACCTTAGAATAATAAATTGCACTTGAGCTACATATTAATAAAAAAGTTAGAAAATGAATTAACTGTCAGAAATTTGGCTTATCTTTGCCGTGAATATTATTAACTGAGTTATCTAATCTGTTAGTACCTAAAGTCCTCTTCAAATTAAGATGATTGTGTATCTCAGTTAGAAGGTCCAGTTCAATTATAAACAATGTATTCTATAATATATTAATTTAATAATTTAGATAAACTGAAAACAGAACAATGGCGCTATTATAGACAAATACTTAAAAATTGAGTGCCAAGAGAAGTCAGCACATTTTCTGTAAGTTGTCCAGAAAAAGAAAAAAACACGTACTGAAAGATATACTTCTAATCTGCAAATCTGGAGTTTGTGTTAGTCTTTATTTTTAGAATGGTGGACATACATAGATGCTTTCATTATGTCAATGTAATTGAGTACAGATTCACATTAGGTTTGTAAAAGAGGGCTGTCATATTAAAATTGAGAACATTTTCTTTCTTTTTCATCCACAATTTTGTGGAAGAGGAGAAGAGATTCTGTTTGATTAGCACTTAGAGAGTACCATGAAAATATTTTCCATTTAATCTTCATAATCACTTTATGATATGGATATTATTCCCATTTCACCAATGAGAAAATGAGATTCATTGTTTGAGTCAGAAAACAGGTTGTTGGAGTCAGGCCATGATGGCTTTTGAAGTTTGTGTCACTTTACTTCACTTATCTTCCAGGAGAAAATATCAGTATTCTCTACTCCCATTTAAAGGGTTATTCCTGAAACTAACATGGAGATTGTTGAGTGTTAATGGTGCAAGACAGGGAAATACTATGAATAACTGGAATTATGGAAAGCCAGGAGAACAGATGGTATAAACGTGGTTGACTGTTAAAACAGAAAGCTAGGATGTAGCCCTGGTGAGCTTTAAGGATACTTAATAGATGTTTTTATCATAAGTCAAAGACTTCTGAGACTTTTAGACAGGGATTGAGTAGGGAGTAATGAAGAAAGAACAAGTTGTTCCGATCAAGTCAGGTGAAAGTCAGTTATCTGGAGGTAAGGGAAAAAACAATAAAGAACTTAAAAATGTTACCAGTGCTTTTACAAAGTAAAACCATCAAGACTTATTAGGGAGGAGAAGAGATGCCAAGTTTTCTATCTGATTAAGTAGAATTTAAATATAATTTTTTCTCAGAAATGAAATTATATGTAAGAAGATACTCTCAATAAAGCTAAAAGGCAGCTGTACAAGATAGCTGCACATAATTTTTGTGAATGATACATCTTCAATGAGGGTAAATGATCCGAGACTCTAAAAATTCAACTGCTGTTATTACTCTATTTTTATTGCTTATTATAGCATCACCAAAACTAGAACCCTGAATTAACACTAACTGATCTAATTCTTTATTAACTAGTGTGCTAATAAAATATTCTATCAAAAATAACATTCAAAGTTGTAATGCTATACTATTTACATTTTCTTAGATTATTTCCCCTATTAAAAATTGGAATTAAATACTGTTTTAAGGTTATATGTAAAAATTGATAGTGAACTTTAATTCTATAATCTGACCTAAAACCTGAAAATCAAAAGTTTATCTTTAATATAGCCTAAAATAACAGTAAAAAGTGACCTCAGGATGGTGCTGCCAACCCCAACTGTGAAACATTTTGCTATGGACTATTTCCCTTATAGATTGTGCCCATTAAATGTTTCTGCTCATATTTGTAGAGCAATAGTGACTTTGAGAAATACACAGGAAGGAAGGAAATGTTTGGTCAAATTACTGCTTAATTATTCCAAAGCTGGAGTGACTGGCTTTGTTTTGCCTCTCTTACTGAATAACTTTTGATGCAATCAAACGGAAAAGTCAGGAAATTAACTTTTATGGAAATTGAGTCATGCATTAAATGCATTTCCAATTCTGATACTGTTTATTTAGTAACCAGTAAAACTGAACCAAACTGTGCTATGAATTGAAGGATCATGACTTCAAATACGCAATCCTGTTTTCTTTATTATTCCTTCACTTGGCTGGCAATCTCTTGGAAGTTTTTATCAATCTATTGGTACTTAAGTAAAAAATACTAATGTCTGTGACATTATGGTTTGAATTTTAGTCAAGTTTATCTGCAACAACAAAAATTTTGCATTCAGTCCTATTTACTATCTATTGTCATTTTATTTTTGGGTTCTTTTGTGAGCACCGTTCACATAACCTTAATATAGAAAGAAGTCAGTGACAGCTGGACTCAATGCAGCCTTCACATTTTACAAAGAAGACTACGTGAAAAACAGAAAAGAAGCAACTGTAACTAATGCATGTGTGTCTTTGCATGAATGTGTATGTGCTTGTGTTTGTTTGTAGAGGCAGAACTTTAAAAATCAATGCAAAGATATTAAAGCTTCTCATGATTATACTGAAATCTCAGAAAGTGAAGTGACATGCCTCTTTATTTTTAAATTCTACATTTCAGGCTTAAAATTACTCATGTTGCCTACACAACTGTAGTGCTGTGATGATTGTTATCTGTCCATTTCCTGTAGATTCTCAGTTTGAGGTAGCGTTTGTACAGGACCTTTCAGCCATAACTTTTGGTGAGTGTGAAGGCACAGATTCCACATTGCCCCTGGCGTAGCAGTATATTAGTAAAGACCTGGAAACAATAGTCTTCCTACCTGTAGCCTGTGTTGATAAATCATTAATTTAGCTTTATAAAAAATTATTGTGACTCATTTTGTCCCTGACAGAATAATCATGCTGTAGGGTCTACTGAAGAAAAGTTGGATTTGCCATAGGATATAGAGTAATTGAAGAGATTTTCAAGAGCATATAAAGACATGTACTTAGAATGGATAGGCTCCTGATCTAATGAAAAGAACACACAGAATTCAGAGTTGGATTAATCTAGGAATAAGCCAAAAGTTGTATAGTGTTTTAGCTTTGTTTCCACATCACTAATATGCACGAAAGGCCTTCCTCAGAAAGTTGGTGTCAGAACTACATGAAACAACATATAAAGTTTCTACAATATGGTATGCACTCAGGAGATGTTTGTTTCTTCTGCCTGCACATGTTTTCAATCATAGTGATATGGTAGAACATCATTTTTACACTGACACCTTCAGAGTATATTACAGGGATCCAGATGAAGGGAGCCATTCTCATTCAAAGAGCACTTTGAGTTACATTATCCAGTCTACTTGCATATGATAAGCGAAATTCTCCACAGTAAGAAATACAGACAAGACTAGATTATTGTGTGATGCATAAAATATGGGAATGATTTTGGAAATGTAGCTGCTACCTTAAAAAATAACTCCTTAATTTTTATCTGTTTTAGTGCTACCTTTGATATATATATTCTAATTATGTAGATCAATCTGTAGGTCAGTAGTGTTGCAAGTCTCACTGATTAGTGTGAACCCCAGAAAATATGATTTTCTTTCAGGGCTATGTTAATCCAGGGAGTCACATCACTAAATATTATTTTGAGAATTTGTTTATTAAAAGCATTTGTTTGACATTAGAACAATCACTCTATGTTGTTGTTGCTGTTGTGCTTTTGGGTGTTTTCTTTCTTCTTTTTTAAAATGTGTGTTGCTTTGTTTTGTTTTGTTTTGGGGAAGATAATACAGAGACTGGACTCTGCCTCTACCCTACTTATAGGAAGTAGTAAAATTAAAGCCTTAATGATTAATGTGCATAGTTTCTGAACAAATGCAAAACAACAACCTTTATGAAGATTATTTGTATGCCATTTTCATTGGTTTACTCCAAAGATATATTCTCAATGATAATAAAGTAATAAAAGATTGTTTTCACAGCTGTTTGTCTTTGATTACATATTTCTTTGAAGTACTGTAATAAGACAGACTTTGAACCTGGAAAGAGATCAAATAATGAATTGTTCTGCTTTGTGAAGCTTAAGAAGGGATTTTATTGTCGAAACATATAGTGCGACATATTTTTTCTTCTAACAGTTAAATAATGGTTGAAAGTACTATGAGATCATTACAGATGGACTAGATTAAAGGGCTTGAGGCCAAGTGTGGGTGATCGGTACCAAAAAATTGGTGCTTCAGTTGAAAAAGTCAGGTTTTATAATTATGAAAAATTTCGTTTTGGTTTAGTTTTTATAAAGATGTTAGAATGTATTCTCATACTTATCATACTTATCTCTAAAGTCAACACAAAATTTAAAAAATTTCTAAATGCCATGAGATTTATTCCAAATTTGCCATCCACTTCAAGTTTAGGCAGATTAGATTAAGGACAGTCTGTAAATTAACCTAAATGTTATTAATAAAAGGACATTAACAAACATCATGTGGTTTTTCTTTCAGCTAAAATAAGGATTCAGAAAATGTAGCAAATTATTCAATTGTAACACTTACAATAGGTTTTTAGGTGTTACGTGTCAATATAGTTGTAACTATTGTCGTTTCTATCTAAATTTTCTCTAAGAATTACTTAATATTCACTGATCAGCAGGCTTGTGGTAGATATTATAAAATAATAGAATTAGACATAATTTTAGCTCTTTGTTTTGGTTCAATCGAGGATGCACTGTATATCATTATTATAAAGCATCAAATGGTAATAGAGTATCTATTTCCATAGAACATAATTTGTTTTTAAGGTTATGTTTAAACCAAAGACTGCTTTTGTAAATACTTGGAAGTTCGTGACCATGTATTTTTGAGAGAAAGAATAACATTTATGTGCATATTTTAGGATCTCATTTACTCAGCATAATATTTTTCCAAACTAGTTTTTGTTTTATTTAGAAGAAACTTTTTTCTTTATTTAAGATATAAACCTTTCAAATGATAATTTTCATGGAAATACCAGACAAAGGAATATTGTATCTTTAGAGATTTTTATGATGAAGGTGTGTTTAAGAGATGTCACTTTGATATTTCTACATTATGTCCTACATTTGTCAGCTAAAACCAGGATATTGCCTCAATGAGAAAAAGCATGTTCTGCACTTGTCAAAAGGCAGTAAGTAATGATTAAAATAGCAGTGTGAAACGCTAGGAGATTAAAGTGATGCTAATGATAAGTGAGAGAAGAAAAGGGCAAGCTATATTTTAATCCCTGAGAGAATGGTTAATGACTTCTATTGCCTGAGATTAAACTAAACCTGTCTCATCAGCTTTTTCTGCCTGGTGAAAAAAAGCTCTCTGCACTTTAATTTATTAAAGTCTTTTAAGGAAGCACATTGATCTACAGAGGTTAAACTTTCAAAAATTGTGCAAAATACACACAAATGCTTTAACAAAAGTGTGATTTTGTTGCTTTTAGGTATGCTCACAGATTTATAAAGAATCCATTGTCTGTGCCTTAGTATGTTTAATTAAGGAATATTAATTACTTAAACTGGAAGACTTGTTCCTTTTAAAAACCAGAACTTATTCATATTGCTGTGCAGGCGAGGGGCTGGTATACTGTAGAGGATATTAGTCCATATGAAGAGATTAAATTATAGTAGTAATTACTACATGGTGTGTTCAGAATAATATGTGTGGTATTCGAAAAATAATTATTGTGTTTAAAAACTCTAAAAACTACAGTAAACTATAATCTTTAAATAGATGAACCAGCTATTAGCTTTAGATGACACGTTGCTGCTGTTTTCAATCATTGATGATTTACTTGGTTTTCCAAGTGGTTATGTTCATCTTTACCCATCCTCCACCATGAAGATAATGTCTAACTTCATGCAAGTAACATTTACCTTTACAAATGGTAAATATATTTACTATTTACCTTTGTTTACCATTTCCTAGTGTGTGTGTGTATGTGTGTTTATGTGTGTGTGTGTGTTTAATGGTGTAGAAAGAGAAAGATGGACAATTATAAGAATGCTTCTCATCTTGTTATGCTTTTGAAAACCATAGTCAAAGTACTTTTTTGCAAAACTTTATCTTACTTAGGTTAGGTTATCATAAACAGAACATTTTTCACTAAGTCAGATTACTGTAGTTTACTGTTTCATTGTAGCAAAGGAAAATCTATTTCTCTTTCTTGAAAGGCATACTTCTTTCTAGTGGTCTGTGAGTACTACACTGGTTTAAAAGCTACTCTCTCTCTCTCTCTTTTTTTTTGCAAAAGTGATTACCAGGATGCTTAAATTGATATAGTCCTTTACATTTAAATACTCAAATGACTTTTTAATTCAACAGTTTAAAATCAAGGTCATATTTCACCCTTAAAGAAATATATCATTTGATCATTCTGGCAAAGATTTAAAAATTTTTTTTTGTTGTTTTAGTCTCCCCCCACCATTTTTGTTTTTGGTAATGATGTGGGTTTTTTTTTTTTTTTTTTTAACAATACTCCTTATTCTTAAGAGTAGATTTCTAATGACTAAACCAAGAATAAGGAAGAACACTTCGAAAATATTATTACCTAAAATGTTTTTAAAACTTTATTTTCTACCTAGCTTTTTAGGCTAGGGAGTTTAAACTCGATACATTCTTTGATGTTAATGAAACACCAATTTTTCTGAAGGCCATGGAGCCCTAATGAGCACCTTCTTATAAAAGAACATTTAATCAAGGTTTATTTTTAACTTGTTTAAACAGATCTAATAGTTTGTGCTGATTTCATTTCAGTATAATAATTGCTAGCAATCCTATTAGTAAGTCCTAGTACAGGGAAGTTAACACAAATTCCATTTTAATGAGAATAGCGTTACAGCAAAAATCATGTAGTCAAGGAAAGATCTGCTTTGCTCTGAAGGGTAAGAGACACCTGGCTATTGTGTACATAATTATTTTTTCTCATATAACTCTCTAGGTCCTGAGAAACTAATACGGATATGGAATCCTGTAGCTTTAGTTAATACAGATTTTTATTGCCATTAAGTGAGAAAGAGATAATAATTATCACACTTATTTGGTAAAGACATTTTTGAAAAGTAAGCTACATTTGCCAAGAAGATTTTGTTATAGATGTTTTCCTTGTAATAAGGCTTGTTCTGTTACTTAATTAAAATAGGTACTTGTAACATATATAAAAATTAACCAAAGCTGGGGGTGTAGATCAGTTGTAGAGCACATGCTGAACATTCATGAACCCCTGTTTCCATTCACAGCATCCCTCTCCCCCAAATTAATCTTTGAATGTCTTTTTTCATTTTTTTCTAGAACATTAGATATGATAAAATTAGTTACTAGATTATTCGACATATAAATTATAGAACTGACAATTAAAGAATGGTTTAGACTACCAGAATAATGCCACATAATTTCAGCTGGTATTACATAATAGGATAATTTTTTAAAAAGATGACAAAATAATCTGACTACCAGCCAAATGCTTTAAATACCATTATCTTACTATTAGAATTGGCTTAAAATAACATTGTGATACTTTAGACTGTTGAATGCATGTGAAATTGTCAGTGCATGTGAAATTGTCAGTGCATTTACGAATGAACAAAGCAAAAATCAAAAATAAGATTCTTTTGCAGTGAAAATTCAAGAAGCAAAGGATTTCAGGCTCAGTAATGAAAGTGAATATCTGCTAAGTTCAGGTTATAATCTTTTAAACTTTTTATTACTTAATATGACACAGTGACATTTAAAATATGGAGAAATTGAAGATAAATAATATAGAGTGAATGGCAGAATTGATTTAAAATTTTAAAGCTGTACTAAAAGTATTCTAATGCACTGAAGGGCATTTGTAAGTTATACATTGTTTATAGGTTTCTGATTAGAATCCCAAAGCATAGTGTATTACAGCTTCCTTTTCTTATGTGAAAGAATATTGTCTGTAGAAAATAGTGGATAATGAAATTAGACTCTTTTTCATGTAAATCATCTACTTTTTGTGAAAGGTTTTTATGCATAAGATCATGTCACCTATTATTAATTTCAGTCAATAACTGATAGAATTTGGTGTTCTGGAAGATTTCTTTCTGAAGATTACATTTATTGCTCAAAAAAGGTAAAATCAAAGTAATGCTTTGAGAACTATGAATTTTATAGCATCAATATAAGAAATATTTTTTACACGAGTACTAAAATCATAGCATTGTGATAACTTAATAACTTGAAATATTATTTACTACATTTGGTGTTAAAAAGTATCTGATTTACAATCTACTATTTTCCTCAGAAAAAACGACCTCACAAAGTGTACATCCTAATCAACCAAAGTGGGTGATATGAATTAGTCATGTAGATATGGGTTTTATCTTTGATATATTGGATTTTATATTCTTGGCGTGAAACCTAAATATTCACTTTTAAAGAATTCTACACCTGGGCATGGTGGCACATGTCTCTAATCCCAACACTTGGGAGGGTGAGACAGGAGGATTGCCCTGAATTCAAGGCCAGTCTGTGTTATACAGAAAGCCTCTGTTTAAAGAAAAAAAAAAAAATTCTACAGATGTTTCTGTTGCAAGGTTGGAGAACTATTATTTTAGAGTGTGTAAAACTTTGCATGCTAAATAAAGAAAGTTCATTTTTAAAACTTTGTAGCTAATAAAATGGAACTAGAAGATTAAAATATTTTGTGTAGAGTGTTATCAAATCTTTAAAGGAGTTAGGACAAAAAGTTTCAGAAAGACATTTAAATATGATCTTTGTAGTTTTATTTGTCAAACTTAGTACTTCTTCCACTGACAGTGTACACTCAAATGAATTATGTCATCCTAACTCTAGTTCCTAGTCTATCAAGCACAAACAAACTCACACTACTTGTGCTGAATGCTTATACACATTGCATTCTGAATACTAATTTGGAATGAATTTACAAATCCAAAAGAACTGCAATGTTTGATGAACAGGTCACCACAGAAACTAATTACCTTTTACTCTTTTGTCAAGATAAAGAAGTATAGTAGAGATGAAAATGGTGGCAAATGAATTATAGTATCAAAACTAAGGGGAAAATAACCCCAACAATCACAAAATGTGCAATAAAAATGTGTATTGTCAAATGAGTCATTAATGGATTCTTCTTAATTCTACAAACTGTGATGTTAAAAATTGTCTAGAGATCATATTTTTCTTGAGCTGTATAAACAATTTAAAAGAAATTTAGTCAACAATACAAGTAGTGCAACATCTATCAAACAATGCCAGGAAAGGTTTTGTTTAAAGATTATTCCATATTTTATCTGGCTGCCTTATTTTGTTCTAAAATTGCCTGTCTTTTTTGAATTAGAAAAGAAAAAAAATGACATCTGTATAGCTTACTTACTGAGCTCAGAACTATATAACTGTAAGTACAATACTTTAAAAAAGTGAACATAATTTTAAATGTCTTACTTTCTAAAAGGCAAATACTGTAACTGTTTTCCAATCACATTTATTGAATATTCATTTTAAGAAAAGCTATGTGTAGGAATAAAGAATTATTTTTCTATTGCATTGAAACACATTCCAAACCTTCCTATTTGCATGGAGCTTCTCATTGGCCAGTCATAAGGAATCAGTCTATTTTTCTTCAGTACTGGAGATTGAACATGAGGGCTTGCTTATTCTGAGCACATGCTGTATCACTGAGATACACCTATAGCCCACACACATATTTTTTATACTCAGTCTGAAAACAGAGAATAGACAATTAGTGATATAAGTCATCTTTATTTTGACTATGGCATGTTCTTTTAATGAAAATGATGAAGAAGATATAGCTAATGGATAAAAATATTAAAAGTGGTTATGTACTATGAATAAGTCATAATTTTAGAAGCAGTAAAGGTGCTCATAGTATTAAAATTATTTTACGGTATACATCCATAGCATTCTGAAGTTGTAATTATGATAGCCCATAATAATATTAAATAATAATAGAAATTACCAGAATTAAGTACACAAATTAACTTGTTAAAATACTAAACTTTACCTACAAGGCTAAATCATATTTTATTGTAAAATATTGTTTCTTTACTGCTTGTATTATCCTTCATTTAAAAAAACATATTCTTCTCATCCCACTCAAACTTACACAGAAAAAAAAAGTGTTAAAGGGCTAGGAAAATATTATTTCATCATTCCTGTTCCATTAGAATTCACTTGGGTGGCTGAGAAAATGGTTTATGGATTAGAGAGAGAAGAGCAAGCTAAAACATTTCATACCTTCATCTCTGATAAATTCCCCAAACTCACTCTTTGCATCTGAGCCATAAATAACAACCATGGTTTTTGCTAAAAAGAGCTTTTTTCCTACACCAGGTCTTTTGTCTTAAAGATGAATGCTATAATAAATTTGAAGTCTTGGGGGGGGGGCGTTGTTTGAACTATAGCATTATGGTTTACAACTGTTGCTTTTATTATGAGGAGGATAAAAAGCGACTATGAAGCTTGATCTCCGTCATAGAAATGGATTAATATTTCAGTCTTCAATGTGGGTCAAGTGTATGATTCTCCCCAAAGCAATTCACCATGATTAATTTTTATTATGTGGACATTCAGATTCTCTTTAAACTCTTAAGTATTTTATTCCCCTACTGAATCACCCCTCAAAAAACTACAACTTAAATGTTTCAAGTAATAGCAGAGACACAGGAGTTTTAAATTCTTTTAAAAGTTTTAATAAACCCTCATAGAAAATAACCTCTAAAATGTCTTTTTCAAAAAAAACTTATATAGGTTATATAATGGTAGAGTTTAAATCATTATACTGAGAATAGCATTAAATTAATTTATTGATAAACAATGTTATATATTATATGTTAATTACCAAGTAATATGACAGTTTAGTTTCTCTATGATTAAATAATTAATCATTGAGAAAATGTACTCTGTCATTAGGGGAAAATGGCAGTTGTATAAACTTAAAATCTGCTTTGTCTGCTTTGTAACAAAAACAAAGATTTCTCTGTTGTCTTTATCTTTGTTGAAACTGTAATTTGTCACATATATGTAAAAGATGCTAGCCACTGCATAATGTCGGAAAGGAGCTTTTTTGGCTTTTGAGATTTTTTTTCAAGTGCTGGGGACTGAATCTGGGGCCTCACACATGCCGAGAAAGTTCCTGAACATCCCCATCCCTGAAACCTTTTGAATGACTTTCTTCAGTGCTTTTATTACCTCCCTACTCACTGAGAAATTTGAGGAATTTCATAATATTAAATTTCACCACATACACTATTAATTCCCACAAAATATTTGTAAAAATAATCAAAAGTTTTATTTCTGTATTTATTTGACAAGCTATTATTGAAAGCCTACTGGAAGTCAGTCATATGTCAATCAAGTATAGACAATTACAGGGAGAGAAATAATAATAATCATTGGGATCAGAGATAATGGAAGTTACATGATAATTGGTACAACTATTTATAATTTAGTTTTGTTATGCAGTAGGTGTCAAACCTGGCTGCACCTTAGAAAATTTGTACTGCTTTTTAGAAACTACTCATGCCCAATCCTCACATCAAACCAACTAAATAAGACTCTCAAGAGGTTGAAGAAGCCAGGTCACTGGAGTTTCTAAAACTTCTCCAGGTAGCCAGGCATGGTGGCACACTCCTGTAATCTGAGCATTCTGGGAGGCTGAGTCAGGAAGCTTGCAAGTTTGAGCCCAGCCTGAGAAATTTAACAAAATAAAAGGAAATAAAGAAAGGGGGCAGTGGGAATACAGTCCAGTTTGAAAGCCCAGGGTTTAACTGTCAATACAACAGAAAACAAAAAAAATTTCACCGGTGGTTGATTATAGGGGCTAACATTCTTCTAGGCTTGAAATTTCAGCTAGAGATAAGAGCTAAAGATGAAGAGGCTAAAGATGGGGAGATGAAAGAGAGATGTAGGTAGGGAATCCCAGAAAGACAGTAGGATATAGTTGTATGGAAGGCCTTTAGCTTTAGACAGAACCTTTTTTGGATCAGAGCGGCTTTGTCACTCTATAATCTTGTGATTTTAAATAAGTTAGTATCTCTATGAACATTAGTGGCAAAACTGGGGATCTTAAAACTCACTTCTTATGGAAGCTAGGTAAAGTAAATAAAATAGTTTGTGAAAGCATTTCAATAATGTCTAAGACATACAATGATAACCAGTATTGCTGTTTAAAAATAACCAAAGAGATAGGAAAGGAATAGATAAAAATTTGATCTCCAGTTTACAGTTTATTTTGAGAATAATTAAGAAATAGTAAAGATTTTTTAAGGACAAAGCCAAATTTGCATAGGATAAGTAAAACCCTAATAGACAAGGGTGGGCCAAGTTGGGA
The DNA here is from genome assembly GCF_000247695.1 of Heterocephalus glaber. The sequence goes on from NW_004624751.1 coordinate 28,796,274, forward strand.
AGTGGTAGAGATGGAAGTGGGAAGGCTAGTTAGAAGACTATTACAACAGCCCTTGTGGGATGTAGGGCGGAACCTCACCGAGACAGTGAGTGGGATCCGGTCATTGAAATGATGCTTGAAGACTGGAGAGGGGAAGCCTAAATTGATGTTTTCCAAATGTATTTATATTGCTTGGTGTATGGTGCAGCAGGAAAAGAACATAAGAGGGAAACAAAATTCGGCAAAGATGACAAACTCGTGCAGAAGTTGTGTTTATGAAAATAGAAATGGCCAGGTGGTGGTGGCCAGTTAGTTGACTGTGTTGATATTGATGGCGGATTACTTGTTAACTCCTTGAAGATTGCAAATTAGAATGAATGGGACTTCCTGGACACAAGGATTTGGAGAAAGAGAATAGTTAACGTTTATTTTTAGGAAATGAAAGTAATATTTATTTTTTAAAAAGATGGGAAGATTCAGTGAAAAGGGGATGCATGGTGAAGGAGGTAAAAGGATAATTAAGTTGCTATAGCTAGAATTAAAAGACTAAAAATATATTTCAAGATGTAAAGAGTTGTCAAGGGAGTAAGAAATCAGTCTGAAGAGTTCTCCTAATGAAAATGAAGTACTCAGGTGCTTACTGCAGTGACAAACCTTCAACCCTAAAAAATAAGCAGAGCAGCACAGTGAGAAAACGACTTTCATGCCTTGTGCATTTACTTACTATGCACCTATTGTGAACACAGCACTAGCCCAAACATTCACAAGTGTGGCGTGGAAACCAATCAAGCTAAACTGAGTGTGGTGGTGCCTGCTGGTAATCCCAGCGGCGGGGAGGGGAGGCTGAGGCAGGAGAATGGTGAGTTTGAGACCTGTCTGTGCTAGTGAGTTGAGGGCTAACCTGGACCAGTGGCTGTCTCAAAAAAAGAGGGCCAAGGAAACTGATTGAACGGACAGCCTAGTGAATGTTCTACTTTCACTTTAGAAATTTTGTAGGCTGTGAATGTTCTCTCTGTGCTTTTACAGAATTATTTCCTTTATTTCAGTTTTAACATTTATAGTTTTACATAGTTAAGTCTATTGCAATTCTTTCAATATGACAGGCATGTATGTGAAGATTCGCTGGTCTATATAATAAACAGTATAATACAATGCTGGTGATCTTAAATGCTATGGTGAGAATAAAAATTGTTAAAAATAAAGCACACATAAAGGTAGCTAGTTAATCATGCTGTTGTTTAGAATGATAAGTATTATTTCACAAATCATATTTTAGAGTCCAAACAGTGGTATTTGCTCTGCCACTATTCAATATCTATTTCCTGGTGTCTAAGGTGGTTGTGAACAAGCTACATAATCAACAAATATTTGTTAAAGGAATCAATGAGTGAATAGAGCATTTTGCTCCTATTATTAAAAAGTTAATTTAGATTTCAAGTCGATTGTTGCATTAAATTTGAAAGCACATACTCCATTTTTTTATCAGTTTTTTTCTATTGAGTATATGCCTTTAAAGTGAAATTTCTGTCCCTTTTATTTAAAGATAATTTAAAAGATATATTAGTTATAAATATAATCTTTTGTGCACAGGTCTATAACAGAGGGAATGCAGGGTCTCAAATTAAGATTAGGATAACTTTAATCAGAGGTCTGCATAACATTAAGCACTTAAAGTATTCCAATTAAATAGCCTGAAACAACTTGATGCCTCAGATTTTATATTTTAAATCATTATCACAGAGTATTAGCATTTGTGAGCAGAAATAGATCTTGGAAATAACTTAGAATAACTTGCATATTTTATAAACATGAATAAGTAGTGTGGCAAATTGTTAAGGAGCATGATTGGGGAATCTCAGTGTGTGAATTTCCAACTTGACTTTGTTACTTACCAATGACATAAAACTGGATTTACAACTCTATTACTGGATTGATTATTGGATTATTACTTGATTGCTCTGTGCCTGTTTTATAATCTGAAAAATGGGTATAACAAAATTTATTGAATAAAACCATATATGTTAAAACAAGTTAATATATGTGAGAGACTTCAAACAAAAATAAAGTAATATATGTTAATATTTATGATGATTATGGCATTGAACTAGTTGCATTAAAACACTAGTGAAACAGCACATATGGGTGAGTATCGTATATACAGCAGTGTGTAAAATTGTCTTTCCATATCTGTGCTGTGAGCCCAATTTTATATGCCAGTGAAAAGCCACTTATTTTTGTTTTCCTATTTTTAGATAGGGTCTCACTGTGTATAATAGGCTGGTCTTGAAATCACTATGTAGTCCAGACTGCCTTTGAACTTGTGGAAATAAATCTTCCTGCCTCAGCCTCCGAAGTGCTAAGATTACAGGCATGTGCTATCAGCAGCCTAGCTCAAAGCACTTATTTTTGTTTTCACTTTTTATATGAAATGCAATGACTTGAGAAAAATTATAGTATTAATTTGGTCCAATAAGAATGATACTCAATTTTAAACCTGGCATGGCAGTGCATGCTTGTAATCCTAACTCTGGGAGTCCAAGGCCTGAGAAATTTATTGACTTAGTGAGACCCCGATCCAAAATAAAATATAAAAAAAAGTAAAGAAAAATATAAAATAATTAAAAATAAAAGAGGATTGTGGATTTACCTCAGTGTGAAAGCTCTTAGCTCAATCCCCAATACTACCACCCTAAATAAATAAATAGAATACTAAAATTCAAATGTAAATTTCAGAGCTGTCTTCATTTACCATTAGATGCACACTCCTAAATCACTTCTTATCACACTATATTAATCATTTCTATCATTGCACTTGCCTATGTGTGATTTTTGCTGATTCGTTCAGTTGGAGAGTAAATGCAGGGTGTCAGGAACTTCACCTGATTTTCCCAATCTGAATTGCAGAGGGCCCTGCGTGGGGTGTGTTCCGTGAAGGCGTGGGGACAGACCATGCCCCAGGGGGTCTGGTTTCTATGGGGAGGTAAAGTTGATCTGCACTGTACTGCAGTGAGAGCGCGATTCCACACAGTACTTCATGCAGGTTCCAGAGCCTATTTTGGGTCAGTTATTTTTTCTTACTTAATCTCAGTTTTCTGGTCTGTATAATTATATAATTAATATAATATTACCGGGTTTTAAAGTTACGGTAACTTTAAAACTTTTTAAACTTTTTAAAACACCGCAGGCACTAATTATCATTATTATTACCAGTAGTGGTTGTAGGATTCTTATTTAAATCATCTATGCCTTGGATAATTCCTAATGTACTATTATCTATTAAATCATTCATATTTTAGTTGTTTCTCTTAATTAAGTTAATAAGAATGGCTTTATCTTGATGATATTCTAAGGATTCCCTAATCCAGACTTCATTATGACAATTTTAAGTGTCATATAGTTGTCTAGATCCTTGCTTCTCAAAGGACAGCCCTGGCATTAGCAACAGCAGGACTCCTGGTGATTTTAGTAAAGATGCAGAGTCCTAGGTTCCCTTCCACACCTACTGAGTTAGAGCCATGTTCTAATAACCATGTTCTCTTTTCTGACGAGGTGATTTGTGAGCACTTTGATGTTTGAGAGGCTTGAATTTCACGCTCTATTTTTAAAGGGGGATAAATAAGTATCCCAGAGCAAAAAAGAAAAATAGAAAACATGTAAATAATCCCCACTAAGCTAAGACAGCTTATCTGACTTCCTAAGAAACAGTAACTCTGGGGCTATAGAGCATTGTTAAATTGGGAGGAAAAGAGGGGTTTATAGTCACTGTCTATTGGAGATTTGTGCCTTATTGCATAAGATGGGCTCTCTTTTGAATAAGCTCATACAAATACAGGCAAAATTGTCCTATTATACACATTGTACCCCCGTCCTATACAGTAAATTATAAAAGTGTGAAAGTATAATGACTATTGCTAGAATATTTAATAGGAAGGATAAAATAATAATTTGAGAAAAATGATTCCCCAAAGGACTAAAGATTAGGATTAAAATGAGAGTTAGAATAGCAGAGCGGTAATTCAACATTTGATTAAGGACTTAATCTACTTATCTCTATTCAACTCAAGCTTTTTTCAAATTATTAAGATTTGGTGAAATGAGAATTATTTTTAGATGCTCTTGCCCCAGAGTATAAGAGCAGAAGATAAAGGATAAAAGGCCCTGAGAACATTGATGTAGAGACTGTGGATTATGAAAATGATCACACTATGTTCTGTAAATTTCTTGAATGTGAAATACCAAATCAGAATTCTCTGATGTTCAGAAAAAAAGAAAAGTTTAGAGTTGAAAGTGCCAAATTGTGTGCAGATGATGAAGGTAAAGATCTCAGTGAAGAGACTGGGATGAAAAACTAAGATACATAAAGGGAAGGAGAGAAAAAAGACCAATAGAATTCTGATAATTGAATTGTATTTGGAAAGATAAATTGGTCATTGGCATTGGGGGGGAAAAAAGCCTTACAACTACAACACCCTGGTGTTCATAAATATGCCAGTATCCATTTTTTCATTATTAGTAGACAAGGCTGTGTCCTTTCCTTTGATGACGGTAACAAGTTCTATGACATTGCCACTTTGAGTTCTTGCTTCATTAGATTGGGTGACTGTTTATTTGAAATTGTAATGAAATATTTACTTTATAGAGCTGTAAGGATTAACTGTGATAATTGAGTGAGGCTGATCTGGAGCTTTCAGTGTAATAGGTCCCCCTTGTTTGAATACAGAGTGCAGTGAGAATGAAGGCGCAAGTGAGTGTGTTTCTGCCTGTCACTTTCTTTCTACATGTTGCTTTTTCTTCTGGAGATAAGTGGGCCTAATGCTGAACAAATACTGGAAATCAGAAGCCACTGAGAATCATTCGCCTCTAGCTTTCCCATGGCAGCATGATAGACGCTCAATCAAAGAGCCCCCTCCTCTCAGCAAAGCAACAATTTTGTCACCACGAGCAAATCCAATTGAAAAGTCCCTTGGACTGAGAGAGAACTCCAGTTGTCAGAATCAGCAAACAGAATGAAAAGAACTAAGAGGAGTAAATTGGCACCTGGGGCCTCCGTGGTAGCCTGTGATAGGCTGCAGCATTGTGTTGGGTAGACATTCAGCCATTTTCAGAAATAATGGGAGAAATTAATGCAAATGAGTCAATGGAATGAAATGCATTTTAATGCAGATTTGAGGGACTATCTTGAACTGCTTGATAACAAGTCGCTTTAAGAAAAGGCTTACATTGTGAGGACTCATTTTTTCCCCATTTCTTCTCACTAGTGCTTCATAAGGGCCCTTTGTTCTCTAAGTAAACTCTTTCTAAACTATTGACATTGCTCATTTATGTGAATTTTAGATTTTTTTTCCCTTGACAAAGTAGCCTTGGGTGATCTGGGAAAACGTTAATTGCGAGAGGACAAGGAAACTGGCTGAAACAAGAACTGCAATCATTAAGCGTAATGTTGCAGTTGTCCAGGCCTCATTATAACATGCATACAAGGCAATAAAATGCATGTTTCACAAACAAATCTTTTGACAACTATAGTTCAAGAGCCTCCAGCTGTCCTGCTTTTTTACATCTATTTCTCTTGGTTTAGTGGTCATTATTGAAGCTAAACTTTGGATTCCCAGATCATCCCTTCTTGTTGTGCAAGAACCATGACAATTTTAGAGTGTGAAAAGTTTGTTTTAAATTTTTTAAATAACTGGTTTCCAAAGTTAACCAGAATTTCTAACTAATGTTTTGTTTTAGAAATGACAGTAATAATGGTGGGGGTAGGGTGGTGTGGAAGAGAAGGGAGTCAATCTCAAGAAAGACATTCTTTCACGAACCAATATTTAAAATATACAGCTCCCTTAGGCTGTTGTTCCGTGAAGCAGAAGCACCAATTGAAAAATTAGAGCTTCATCTTTCATCTTTAAATTGATTATATTTTCACTGGACTATAAATACAAACCAGTTTTAAGGGACAAAAATAGTTAATCGAATGAAAGGGTCATCAAGTGTAAGTGCAGCTTGAAACTGGCGAACTGTCGGACTCACCAGAAAAGCAGCCAGAAACGGGGGGGAAAAGGTAACAGATTCAGCATTGTCCAAAAGTTCCAGACCAGTGATTAATGTGTAAGATAATGGACTTGGGAAATGAGTAAACACTCCCCATGCTCCCTGCTTTGTGCTTGAACGACTTGATGACAAGGGCAGAGCAAGGTGAGAATTTAAACAGGACCACAGGAAAAAAGAGACAAAGACAAGCAACAACATAATGCAGGAGCTAGGGGGAGTTCACTGGGTTGCAATAGAAGGTACATAATAACTTTCTTCAAAGCAGACGTTAACAGTGCACTAATTTAAACTTCAACATGGCACAGAATTACCGGGAGAAATTATATGCCACTCAGTCAACTTTTAATATAACAGATATTTATACTCACCAGATTCATTTATTTAACTTGGCACACCCATTATGAAGTCAGATGAATATTCATGTTCAGATGATGTAGCAACCTCAGGGAGAGGAGATATTGAATTTTGATTAAATGTACATTTCAAAGTATTTCAGGTTATTATTTAAATAATTATAAAGATATGTTTTGGAGTCTGTCTAAAAAGGATTTCAGAATGTAATGCTGCTTTAGTGGTTGCATTTCAGTTTTTAGCCATGTGTTATTGCTTGAATATACACTTTCATGATGGTTTTGAAGCTTTTTATAGGTATATAACATATATTTACATTGCAGAAAATGTACTGTATTTTATTTCTTGATTCTCACATTATGTCTCTGGGTACCTACAGAGATATTTTTATTGTTTTCTTTGTAGTATAATTAATGAAAAAATATGAATTTCATCAGTCTCTTACATAAAAACTCTTTTTGCTCCTGTCAGAATATATGTTCATTTAAACACATCACACCTCACACATGTTGAGTGTTTAATCAGTCTCTGCACAAATGCCATACACTGCCTACCTTTGCCAGTGTTTAGCGAACAGAGAACTTCACCATGAAGACAACGGTCACAGCCCTGGGTCTCTGTACAGCACCCAGGTGATCATGTCCATGTCCTTGGTCATCAACTTAAAAGTATTTGAAGTTATCATATTAGTTATGAATTCTGAATATTCATAGATTTTCTTTTAATCATGAAGTTTATCCTTCTATGTATTTTGTAAATTGAATCCTTAATTTGGAAATCTTGAGAATGCGTCTTCCTAAATCCCTTCAAAATAGCATCCCTGAAAAGCATGATACTTAAAATCCATTGCCATGATCCACTGCTGACTTGGTACTTTCCAGTCACCTTTGGCAGTCTTTTCAGCTTTTCAACAACAGAGCTGTGAGACTGCTTTTATTACACCCATTTCAGTGATTAGGAAAAAAGGTCTCTAGAGAGCTTCAGTGGTCTAGGTTAGATAGCAGAAAAGCAAAAGAGCCAGAATGTGGGCATTGGTCCATTTATATTTACTAAAGCCTCAAAGAAAATGCTTTAAAAAATCAAATAATTTCCTCATATTGCTCTTAATTTAGTGCTTATGGCATTTAGGGCATTAAAACAGTTTTTCTTAATTTTCGTTTTGATCCTGAGTTTTGAATTACTATGTATTGATTTAAGTGATATTTTAACATTTAATTGAATGCATGTTTATTATGAGTTACTGAGGCATAGTATTAATTATTCAAGCTAAATAAACTATTTTTGCTTTATGTCAATAACAAGCCCTTTCAAAAATCTTCAAACGTGTGTTACATTTTTACTGGAACTTTTAATACCTATTTCTCATGTTTTATGCATTGGATTTTATTTAACAAGAAATCAAACAGTGGCAGTATATGAGATTTTTGTTACAAATTTGTTATGTGAGCCATTGTTTCTCCTGATCTTTTAAATTCACTATGTCATTCTCATAAGTGAAAAGCAGCCAGGCAAGCGTATATCCCCATTTGACATTTCTGTGATAATCAGATATTCAGTCTTTCTTGGTTTAAAGCAAATTTCCTAAACATGCTCTGAGAGTTAAGATTAATTTTCCTTCAGACAATTCATCATGAATTTCATATCTTGCTATTAAATATACAGTGGTTTCAAAGTCTTTAATTTGTATTTGTATCCTAAAGATGATTGCTTTGTATTATAATTATCTCTTTTAATGTCTGTTTTCCTCATTAGACTGTAAGCACATCTGGTTAGAGGAATCTTGCCCTATCTTGATCTTTATTTCTTTGATTCCTAAGACAGTGTCTAGGACATAGCTGCCATTCAACACAAAGTTTTTTAAAGTAATTTTTTTCCAGTATTTTAAATACGCACCTTTAGCCATAATCTAAATCCTTTCAGAACATTGTGAACTCTGAACTATTAGGAAATAAAAATTGAATCTCTATTAAATCCAGTCCAATAGGCATTTTAGTTTTTAAAATTTAAATAATGTCACTTTTCTAACCATTGATTTAATATTTAACATTTTTGTAATTTGTCTCATACCATCTCAACTAACAAACTAGTGGTTTGTAGAGTATATGCTATTCCATTATTTTGCTTTAATGTAATTACTTTTAAAAGTTAAAGTTTTTATTTATTTATGCGTAATGCTATGATGAAAATAAATACTTCTAAAATTCATGTGAATGGAGGAAGGCAGATAAGGGATAACCCAATTTAATTTGAAGACAACATACAAGTTCTTTATTCTTAGGCAAATTAGTTGCAGAAAGTAATATCTCACAGTTTTAAAGATGCACATGTATAAATGTATGGCTCTATTATTTGCACTTCACATTACTGAAAGTTAGATTATATGCATTCTAGCCCCGGATCTACTATTTATGAGCCCTCAAACTCTCTGAATCTTAGCAGTGCCTTTAGCAAAACAGGCAAATCAAACTTCACTTGGAGACCTTCCCAATTCTAGCGCTAAGTAGGACCTTGAGTGAGCAATTCATACTTTCGGACCTCAGTTTCCCCTGCTGAAATAGAAGATAGTTGAGATTAATTACTAGCTTTGTTCAGAGTAATAAAATTAATAGTGGTTTGCCTTGTTTCAGTGATCAAGCAATTTAAACTTGAAGACTCCTGTGAAAATAGCTTTTTAAATACCTTATCATCACCTTTGCTGTCTCATCAGTTCCGTGTGCGTGTCTCTAAGTATGTAGCACCTTTAGTGTTCCAACTGTGCTTCCGTAACTCATGTGTGGTCAGTTAATACTAATCCATAAAATATAAAAAATTTTCTTATTATTCCATCCTTGTTTAAAAAAAAATAAATAAATAAATAAAAAATAAACAAAAACAAAGAACAGAACTAAAACTACTCAATCTGAGGAGGTCGGTATTCCTGGTAACTCCACTGAACAGTTTTTCAATACAGCTGCATGGTATTTCCAGCATCTTCGTATGTATAGTTACTTGGAAGACAATAAAACAAAATTCATAGAGTTAATTTTTTGACTCATAAAGTGAATTTTTTCTTGATAATTTTCAGAATAAGAGATACACTATTTTATAATTTTTCCCGTGATGCCTTCTCTCTTCTATTAGTTAAAAAGTAGAATAATATGAAAAGAAATGAGGATAATTAAAAATGATACTTAGTGATTGGTAAAATACTTTCCTTATTATTCCACTGGTGTTTTAATTTGTTCATGACTGGTCTGAATTACAGTAAATTGCCAATAGTATCATTTTTCATATTTTTCAGAGTTGTGATGTGTTACATATTTGTGACATCTTTTCTGATCATGTTTAAAAGAAATAACTTGGCCTACATTTGTCTTTAATTGAATGTTGTTTGAGAATTTCATGAACTACTTTAGGAAATGTGAGACACTCTGTGGTATTACAAAATCTGGTCTGGAAAGCACTGGGCTACAGAATGGTTACTAAATTCTGACAGCTGTTGGGTCAATGGGCTAAGCCTTTTAACCTCAATAAACCTCATTTTCCTCATCCATGAAACAAAACTCTTAGTGCTGACCTACTTCATAGTTCAGGGTGACACATCTAGGAAAATACTGCAGGAGCATCCCCTTGTGATGCTCCCTTATCTCCTCAAAACTTTGCAAATACTTCACTGAGCAGATATTTCACTGCAAGGTCTGGAAGAGGGGGAGGTGGGGGCAAATTATTATTTGTAGTTGGACAGAAGTCAGGAAGCCAAACTCAGATTTTCAGGGATATTAATCGAGGATCTCCATATCAAGACCCATGGGTAATGCCAGAAGGGAAATGGGCACAATCAGACAGGAAACATTAATCAGTGAGCTGGCTGTGAATTCTTCTATTTTAAAGCATTAATGGATCAGTTGTGAATTTGCTTCAGGAAACAAATATTTATTTTCCTAAAGCAGGATCTGAAAAAAAAGAAAATGGAGAAAAATAAAAGAAATACTTGTGTGAATTACATATACAGTGCATTAAAGAAAATAAGCAGGAGTCAAATTGCCAGTCAAATCTGATTTAGTTATGCCATTTCTATAGCTCCCTTATACATGTGGCCTAGGCCAATTAGAATATCTTGAAACAATAAAATGTTTATATGGTATAAGAATTACTTCATATTACTTTTGTGTGATGTACAGATAGAAACAAATACTTCTTTTAGAGCTTGGCAGCTTTAGAGGTAGCTAATCACAGTGACTTTGGTTTTAAAAAGGAAATATGGAATAATTTAAAAAGAATAAACCATTCCAGATAATTGAGAATTGATTATATTTCAAACACTCAAAATGTGGAAAGTCCTGAAATCTTCTTCCACTCACAAAGGGAGTAAGGTAGGGTGGTAGTAAAATACTGAGAACAATTTTCTTCATACTGTTAGAAGAACAGTGTCTGCAATCTATGAATGTTTGTGTATTTTTGGACATTGGATAAACCACCTTTGTTATTTATATGTCTAGAATCAATGATAGATAAAAGAGACATCTAAAATGCTTGCATACTTACTGCTTTAAGCTAGTACATCTGCCAGCAGGCGTTGAAATGAAGATTAGCCTTTTTTTGCATCTGGTGGTGCAAGAACCTTTTAAGGGATCTATGAATTATTGCTTTGGTTCAGCATGAGTGCAGTAAGAAGAAATGTACCTCATCTGTAATACACTGTGTAGACTAATATCAGCTCCTTTTTTCTTATATTGCAGCGAGATATTGATCTGGTAAAATGGTACCATATTGGAGCTGTCTGTTGTGGTATTCATCATACTGTCACATCCCTAGTGCCTTGGAGTTATTGGAAAGTGGAATTGAGAGAGTTCTGTCATTTGGTGTGGCGATCCATTCACAGGACAGTCACTACAATATTTGCAGTGGTTCACTTATTTTTCTAGCTGGGATAGCTTCACCTTTAGTAACAAGAGGGCTTTCCATTATTTTGTGCATAGGGGTATTAATAGGTTAGATGTAACTCTTCTTTAGCTTGTTTTCCTTGTATATCATTGCTCTTTTCTAGTCACTGCTTACACCCGCTACCTGTCCCAATGCTGATGCATTGAGTCCATTCCTCTGGGACTAGTATATCTGAGCTGGAGCTTCAAGCTTCTTTGCTTTTATCTGATGGTAGTAAAGAGGTAAAAGATGAACTTTTATATGTAGAATGCCCTTAGTTTTTTCCACAGTGAAATATCCTTTAACATTAAAAGAGCTTTCAAAAATAAAAATACTGTCAATCTTCAATGAGTAGTTTAAGAAATCTGAGTGAATTATTTCCGTTTTGGATTCTTGTTAACAACCTGATGGTTTTAATAGAAATCTATACTTTCTTTTTAAAAAGAAAAAATGAAAAATTTTGTTTGTGGGAATAATTATTATCTTCTAAAGAGTGTTAATACAAAATGCACAAAGAGTTGACTGATATCTTAAGGATGATGAGTTCTTGATTCCCAAGGACTGAAATTTTAACTGTAGCTAAGTAACTGAGCAAGAAAAAGGGGAAGAGATCAAACCCAGTTTGTAAGAGTTTAAGTGCAATTTAAAAGTTAAATAATGTCAAAGTAAGTGACTATTTTAATAAAACTAATGCAAAAATTAAGGCTATCAGAGACCAAGACTATAATAACTTGGAAAAAGAATTTTTTACATTGGCATTTGAAAAGGTACTAAATATGCATATAGGACTGTGCACTGTTGCTAATATACATTCACAGCATGTTCTATGATAGCTCAGAAGGAACTTTCAAAGTATTTATGATCTGTGACATGCTTTATATTGAGTTATCTATGTGTTTTTTATGTTATTCTTGTAAATGTCCACTTCTTTGCCTTCAAGGATTAAAACCTCTGAGAATATATTTCGGTGACTCATCTGTTCCTCCCCTTGCTAGTACTTTTATATCACATTCATTAGAAAGGAAATGCTAAATGAATCACAGAAAAATAATGAGAATAATGAGAAAAACAACTCAATAAGCATTACTATAAATTTGGTTATACAATTTTATAGATTCATTTGTAAAGGCTTCAAATTAGTAAAAAAAAATAACATATGTCTATCATGGTAATTATACAGTTTGCCCTAGAAATATTAAATTTTCATTTTCTGTTTTTTAAAAATTTAGTTTGAGTTATTGCTTAATATGAGGTGAAATGGATTATTATAATAAGTGAGAAGCCATAGAATTTAATGTTTTATTGACTTATAACCTGCTATATTTATATTATTAAAATATCATGTCAGTTTTTCTCTTTTCCCTATTGTACTTGCCCTCATAGCTGCTACGTATTTGTGATGACAAACATTTAAAAAAAATGGTTTTCAGCTACTATACCTTGGAACAGGATGTGCTAGAGATAAAGGTTTATTTCAAGTAAATCAACATGTTCATATATCATTTGGTCAAGATTATAAAGTATAATTATAAAATAATGTCTGTATCCTATTGAGTATTTAGATCAACATTATCTTCAGTTATTAGAAAGGGCAGAATAGTAGTATTTTTGCAGAGCCATTATTGTGCTACTGATACTCACTAAAATGGAAAGAAATAGAACATCACTGTCCTCTGTAAACAGTTTCAATTTGATCTGTGTACATGATAAAAATCTTAGCTTCTCCATGCATTTAGGTGCTGTCATAGCTGTTGTTGCCAAATAAGAATGCAGTGTGATGTTATTATAGTAAACAGCACTTAAGCACAGCTGGCAGAATTGATCAGGGCCACATTAGAGTGAACTTCAACAGATGACTGACGCAGCAGAAACAATAACTGAATATGCAAACAGTTCTTGCAGTGAATGCTCTGGGGATCAGGCACCATTATTTTTGACTTTGAACAGGGAAAAGGGGCACATTTGTAACCTTCTTCCATAAAGAAAGGTTCTGGGTATTATGTAAACATCTGACTGCCATTTATGATGGTAGTTAGTTACAATGCAAAACTGAAGTCTCCCTTGACTATTTACATTCCATTAATTATTAAAGGAGAAAAACATAAACATGAGATAACTTTGTTTAATGTTTCACATAGGATTTTTTTAAGCTGTCTTTTCTTAATTAATGTTAGTTATAAAGAATTTCTGGCTTAAGTTGGAAGGCAATGTATGCATTTCATTGATGGCTCCTACCCTTCCTTTAATTACAAGAGCTAATTATGTGAACTACATATTGTAATGCTTTTATTATTAAAAGTAGTGCACAAATACCATGTTAGAAAGCATTTATTCATGTTATTTCTTTTATTTTTGGTTTTAAGACCAATTTACATTTACTATATTATGAAAAAGCCATGCAAATGCTAGGACAATTAATTTAACCAGTACTCTCATTTCCCACATTAGCATTTTATTATTAAACTCAAAATAAATAATTTGCAGTATTAAACAATTATTTTTATAATGCACTCCAGTTAAGACACATGTTAAATGAAATAGTATAGTACTTAGATTAGATTGCTTTTGAAAGGGCCATTTATTTGAAATGCTAACTTTTCTCATCAGTTTTGTAAGATTATTAATTCCTTTTTTATTTATTCATTTATGTATGTATTTATTAAACAAACATGGGGGTGGCATTGCAGCAATAAAAGGTTCATTTCCTCCACCCAAGGACTAGAAAAAAAATTTAAAAAGCACAGTTATTGCCTGGTAGTTGTGATTGCTATTGGCAGGCAAAGACACACCCAGGAGCCCAAGTAGCTCAGGCCCATCATGGAGAGGGTCCTGAAGGAGATCCTGTGTAAGGCAACTTAATATGAATGTGGAGGAGAGAGTAGGAGAAGGGGAAAGGGAGCTCAGAGCCAAGGAAAAGCATGGGAGACAGCAAGTTGATGAGGGAATGTGATATCATTCACCTGTTTTACGTACTCAGTAGATTGTTTGACACACAGTAGGTGCTTCTGTAAATAGTTGCTTAAAAGGTTAAACATCTAAATAATGAAAAGGTGTTTATTTTTGTCAACTTTGCTGTTTTTACTAGACCTGGTCACCTTTCTTTAATCATTCCTCCGCAGTTCTTCAGCTCTACACTTATTCAGCTCTTATCTCTCCGTGCATAGGGATTGTTTCTAAAATAGAGACAATGGCAATAGCACCTGGGATGTTGAGCTGTTATGAGTCTTAGAGATAAAGTTTAGGAAATTTCTGGCCCTTTCTTGGGAACAGAGAATGGTAGAAATGACTAATAGTTTCCTACCTGTTGCTCCTGTCAATATCATTTACTTTCTTGGGGGCATCATGTTTTAAATCTGGGAAGGATTCCTTAATTTTATAAGTAAGGAGCATCCTTGGAAGGCTGTAATCTGTAAGATTAAGACAAACTATTAACTGTGTGTTTGCAGACTCTCATACTTTATTGATGCAATCACAACTTTTATCTGATATGTTCAAATTTTTCTTGAGAAATTCCCAAATATTTCATATTTTTCACTAACTAGAAACTAGTCATTGTACATTTTTCAGCAAATTAAAATCTCATTATCTTGTATAATACCTAAGTTGTTGGATTTTGGATTGTTGAACAGAAAAAATTTTGCAAGTATGTAAAATAGTTCTAGTTTTTCTGGGTAATTTTCATGTCTCAGGTAAGTTAGTAAAATTAAAGGATGCTATAAAGAATTATACATTAGTGAAGGGATTGTCTCACATGTTTTTTGAAATCTTTTCATTATTATCTGAGATAATACAAAGGCACTAATCCTTGAAAACGTGGGAAACCTATTTCCAGTCAGGTCCCACAAGGCAGAGACTTGAAGACTCAGGAGTGAAGGTGGTTGCAGGAGCAGATGGAGAGGACCCTACTGATTTTATGCAATGGACTTTCAACAATGGGCCAAGTAGGAATCCAGGTTTGATGGGGAAAACAAGTACCAGGAACATCATTCTAAGGAGACAAACAGCCCTTTCCCCTGGTCTTCCCTATTTCCTTGTTTAAAAATTAAAGACCAGGGCCGGGGATTTAGCTCAGTGGTTTTGCTGCCTGCTGCACAAGCGCAAGGACCTGAGTTCGATCCCTGTTACCAAAAAACAAAACAAAACAAAATTAAAGACCAGCCGGGCACTTGGGGTACTTGCTTATATTCTCAGCTATTCAGGAGGCTGAGAAAGAAGGATTGCTTTAGCCCATGAGTTCCAGGCCAGTCTGGACAACATAACGAGGGTTCATCTGAAATAATAGTAAAAATAATAACAATAATAATATTACTGAAATGAAGAGCTGAGTTTCTCCTACTCCATTTATAAAATGATCCCCCAGGGCTTTTTTATCTCCTAAAAATCTCTTCTGCTCCTATGCACTATGATGAGCTTTAGGTCTTAGGAACTTTTGTATATGGTCTCATAGTTGTATTCCTTGACTTGTTAACTGTTGTGTCCTACCACTTTGGCTAAGAAATGATGATGTTACCCTACTTCAATGGGTACTTCCTTTTTTCTTCCTTCAATATTGTTGTGTGGATTTTCTTTATTCCATTAATAAAACATGGTTCACTCATGTTCGTCTGGCCTAAGGCATATGTAAAAACTGGCCAGTCGGTAATGAACTTGAAATATAATTTGTATGCCAAAAGTATCCTGCCTTATTTAATCTATTCAGAGTTGGAAATCACTGTACTATCCATCCAAAACACTCACTGCTTTTTACTTTTCCCCAGAATACCTTGTTTGTTCACCAGACAGGTTCACATGCATTCTGGCCAGAAAGTGAGAGTGGACCAGAAAAGTCTCAGAAACTTTACCTGAAATTTGTCTAGTCTCTTTGACCCAAGAAAGCTGTTACAATGCTATTCAAGGGCCCATTAAGACATTATTCAATTAGAATCCCATGGGAAATGAGGCTAGGAGTCTGGACTCAAATTTTCTGCTTCCTTCAATGGACCCAGGAGAGATACTTTCAAGGTAAATATAGCTCCTGAATTTGTCTAAATCAAACATCTACTGAAGAAATCCCAGAATCCCCTGAGCTTCCCTGTATGCAGCCCAGCCTGAGCATAAGCACTTTTCATCTGGGAAGCTTGATTTTAATCATTCTTTGTTATTAATTCTACCCAGCATGCTGACTAAATGACAGAATTTACTTTTAACCTACATCATTCTAACTAGTTTGACTAATAGGTAATGTTTTTCTATAAAATTATCATACTCTTTGTATAAAATAGGCATTATGTATCATCTAGTTATTAAATTAAATCTTTTGGCACTGAATAGTTATTACTCAGTGTTTATAGTATATCTTAAAGTATATTTTATTGAATAGATTCATTTTAAAGTGACACAGCGTTCATTTATAGTTCATGAGAACATCAAAATTCAACTTATTGGATTTGTGAAGGAACTTAGAAACTTCCATAAACTTTGATGAGCAACCATTCCTGGTTGCCACCAGCCACTCATAAGATCACTCAGGTAACAAACAGTGACCTACAGATACTATGGAGCTTCTTTAACCAGTTTTTGCAGCAGAGGTGCTAAGGATAAGTCCAGCAAAAGCAGGTTTACTGATAACACCTTAGTACTGAGGTTACACCAATACTTGAGAATATTTCCCATTCATTTTCTCATATTAAAATCATTATAGGGACGGGGATTTAGCTCAGTGGTTTTGCCGCCTGCTGAGCAAGCACAAGAACCTAAGTTCAATCCCCGGTACCAAAAAAAAAAAAAAAAAAAAAATCATTATGCCTTTTAAAGTACTACGTTCAGAAAGATTACAATTGATTGAACTAAGTTTATCAGTGACCAAATCTGAACTTTCAAGTGTGATTTTTCTGTTCTTAAATTTTAAGCTCCTACTTTCTCATCCATAAAGGGAAAGGGTTACTCTATATTCTCTTCCATTCTTATCTTTGAGTTTCCTTTTCATTATTGTACATTTTAGATGAATCTTCCTTGTCTGTTATGTCACTTATTATGATGCAATAGTTTTTTTATAGTTTCTTTTTTTTTTTTTTGTTCCGGGGACTTTATAGTTTCTTTATGAAATACTGTTCTACGTATTAATAGGTATGGATGATTGATGTTTGGAGATGTACTGAAAGTATAAGTATATAGTATAAATAAAACAAATCAGCACATATATTAAAATATTTTTGAAATAATGAAATATGTATTTTGAGAAAGTATATGAATTCCTCTGTACTATTTCTCTTCTAATTTCCTCTTTATTTTTGTATATATATCTACCCAGTAATTTAATCATTTCATTTGAAAGATATGTAGAAGACCTTTAAATATAATCTATTTTTTTGCTAGTATAAATATATTATAAAACATATATATTGTGTATATATGTATATATATATATATTCTTAGAAACATATTCTTATTGCTGGACCCTATTAATTGTCAAAGTCCTTGGCTTTCTCAGGAAGCAAGGAGAATATATTTATTCCCTGCTCCTGTTTGGAAGAATCACACTCATTTCCCCAATGTATCAGGATTCTCTGGATATTTGACCCTTCAGAACCTACAACATGGCTCTTACAGTGCTACTGTGTGGAAGGCCAGATCATACATACTGCTTCAGTGGTTCCTAGCCAAGGCTTTCAGATTTCACCTCTGGCTGCTTTTTAGTATTTCTTTCTTCTTTAAATATATCTGGCATGAGTTAACTGATACAGGAGATGGTGAGAATTCTAAGTACCTTGTTTGGGACACAGTACTTCATTCTCTCATGGGTTTCTAAAATGGATGAGCTCTATTTCTGTTTCATTCCTCAATTAAAATCTATAATCAGGTGGATACTTTATCCAAACATTTTCATTTCCAAATCATCAAGTGCTTCAACCTTTAATGTTGCTTTTCTTATCATTTAGGAGGAATCTATCATTGTAGAAAATAAATTTATTAAGTGCAATGCTTTTAGTAAAATGAGACTTTCACCAAACGTCACAGCATGGTAATAACATTTCCTCATTCACACCTTATCTGTCCTCCATGCTGTTTAGGTTTCAGAATGAGAAGAAGAAAAATGGGCCTGATTCCTTTGTGAAATTTTCTCTTTTAAAGCTTTCCCAGGTTTGGGGTTTCTATCAAATTGAGAAAATCTTTCTGTAAACTTTCAACATAATAAGGGGAACTAAGATCACATGAAAACAAATGTATCTACAAAATAATTATTTGAAAGACATGCAAAAGACTTTGAAATATAAATCTCTTTTTGATAGTATAAATATATTGTAAAACTAGTTTTTTCCAGACCTCTATGTTAATTTTTCTAAAATCTTCATTTTTATAAATTCATAATCACTGCTTAAAAATATTTAAGAAATGTAAGTCATCTAAGGAATTAAGTCCCATATCTCTTGTCACAAAATATCCTCCAAATCAAGTTCATGCTTGAGTTCATTACTGGCTCAGGACTTTTAGGCAAGATACGCCTATTCTCTTATTTTACTTTTTGCAAGAAAAGAAATACCTACCTCATAGAGTAGGTATAAGTGTTGTAGAAAGAAAGTGAAAGCTTTTGTAAAGTATTCTTGTCTTTGATAATCCTTCTAACAGCAACCCTTGAATTCAGGCACACTGGTTAGTCTTGCCACTGCTTTTGCAAACGGTATTGTCAGGATTTTTATCTCTGTACATTATGTCTAGTAATGTCTCCTGCTATGGATATTTTCTCCAGTCTGTTCTACATATCTAGGGCTCATTTTCCTGGATGGGAAGGTGGCCATAAAAACGTTCTGAAGAGACTTGTTTAGCTTCCATCTAATGTGTGTGTGTTTTCCTCTCCATATAATATACCCAAGACTTCAGTAGTAATATTTAAAGAGTTATCCAATCAAGAGGTCAGTGTTTTGGCCCTCCCATTTGTTACATGACTTTAGGGGGAAAACTTAGCTACAGGATACATAAATATCTTTAAAGAACTAGTATAGTGAATAAAAAGTATTAGAATATTTTTTAAGAAGAGATACTAAGAAAGAACATGAGAAAAAGGCAAATTTTGCTTATTTAAGTATTTTGTATATACTGATTCCTCCACATACTTATCTTTGGAAATCCTCCAAAGTAAAAGAACAGATTGAAATCTTTCCAGTTCATTATAAAAAAATGTATAAAATGAACAAGATGATTTTGAGATATTATAAAAGTGATATTTAGAAGAGCTGTAAAGAGGAAGGACAGTGAAAAACCTTTACTGGTTGGCAAAACATTTTTACTTTTGATTATCAGCTCTATTTGGTGAAGAGAATTCAAAGCAAAATATTTTATTCATATTTTTATTCTACTCACCTCCAGGGAATAATTATTATGCAAGTTTAGAGTTTCAAGTTTAAAACTAAACACAAATTTTAGAAAGATAGCTCAGAAAATGAATCAAATGTTAGTATGACAGTAATTAGCACATTTTATTTGTTAAAATTTCAGTATTAGAGGATTTGGACAACAAAGAATAAAACACGTTTTATTGAGAACAAAGAATAAAAGACTAGTTATGATCATTTAGCAGTTGGAAATTTAACTGAGAAAAATGCTAATTTATTTCTCCCCCCACCTCCACCCCTGCAGTTCTGCAGTACTGGTGATCAAACCCAGGCAGGGCCTTCTCATCAGCTACATCCCCCCGGCCTGTTTTCAGTTTTTGTTTTAAGACAGGGTCTTGCTGCATGGGCTGGGGTTCATCTTGATCTTTCTGTTTCAGCCTTCCAGAGTGCTGGGATTAAAGACATGTGCCATCACACCCAGCTGAAAAATATTAATTTCTTTGTTAAATTTCCATAGACTATTAGTAAAAAACTTGGCTTTCAGTGGCTTTATTGGGGTATACTATCATTTTTTTGGCTTTATCTTTTAAGTGACTATGTGTAAGTATTATGTATGGTATTGCTTCCTAGTTCATTCTTTGGCTAATTTGTTTCTTTTCTCTTTATGTGCCAGAATAGCTTTTTAAAAAGTAAAAGAAAAATTACACTCAAATAAAGGGATTTAGGAAGGATAATATTATTTCACATCTTTATTCTTTGTATCTGTTTAATAATTCCATTTAAATATGTTAATAAGAAATAACTCACATTTTAAATTTAATATACAAAATAATCTCTTTTAGACATATTTTCAAATACATCATTAATTTTATAGAGAATTTTGGGGAAATATTTTGTTATATAGCTTTTTATCTTCAATAGAACATTATTGAAATGAAAGTACATTATTAGATAGATTAAGCAAGTGAATTATAGGATTTTCCCCTAATTAAATGTTTCAACTCCTTTTTTTGCCTCATTATTATTCCCCCTAACAGTAATTCAGAGTTCTAATTCTGGAAAAACAGTGGAATGAACAGAGTTCTTAATTTGATCAATGTTTTATGCCAGTTTCCCTTATCAGCATTATTTCAGAAAGCATTTCCTTGTGGGCATTTTTTTCTTCCAATAATCAAAATAAAAAATCAATTATTGAATGCCTTCTCTGGGCTTGATACTCTGCAATAGAAAGGTGTGTCAAAAATACTTTAGGCATAGTTTCAAGGAACCTGTTTGAACTTAGATGGGAGGATAGTATGTATATAAAATGTTAACTGCAAGAAAGTGAAATAACAGAAACAGCATTACAGGGTCAAGAAGACAGGAATGTATTTCTTTTCCTTTGGGTCATAACAATTATTAGCTTTTTAAAGAAAACTAATAACATGCCTTAATGCTTAACTGGAGAATATATTACCAATGTGCTTCTGTGGGCCCTTTAGAACAGGAAGTCATATACTTCACTTGAGTGCTTCAGCCAAATAGTAGGAAGATGGTTTTTATTTTAAAATAACTTAAAAATTATTGAAGAATATATTCAAATAAATGTTTTCTAAATTTATTTTTTCAGTGTGAAAAATGACAACACTTTTTACATGGAGTTATCATGCAGCAATATGATCAATATCATGAAATTTCAGTTACTTTGTAGTTTAAAATGATTTATTATATACTGAGAAGTGACTGCTCTGTGATATTGAACACACACACAGATAAGACAGTAAGAGATACAATTGTATCTTATCTGGCTTTATGATTAATGTTATTTTATGCTGTCATCTAATTCTTTGATAATTGGTTTACCAATCTGAATTGTCTTAGCATAAGCAAAAAAACTTTTGTAGGTACAGTCATTCAAAATATAAATAAACCAAGGGACTAGGATGCAGCTCAGTGGTATAACAATTGTCTACCATGTGCGAGGCTCTGAGTTCAAACCCTAACACCATAGACACACACACACACACACACACACACACACATGAAATGTAAGTCAGAAAGTTACTTAGGAATTTTAAAGAAAGTAGTGTAGAGTTTGATTTTATTTGATTTTGAATTTTAATGTAATATGTACATCCTAGGGAGTCAAATTTTTAATCCCATATGGTATTTGTTAATTAGTTTTGAAATGTCAACATAAACGCTGGACATATTT
This sequence comes from Heterocephalus glaber, assembly GCF_000247695.1. The sequence goes on from NW_004624751.1 coordinate 28,818,051, forward strand.
TATAGAGAAAAATACTTGTTAAAGAAAAACTTCTAAAATAATTCTTTGTTTTGCTTTACAGTAAATTCTTCTTTGATTGATTGATAAAGAGTGAAGTATTTGAAATGCACTTTATTTGATGTAGGTAGTGAAGAAAAAAATGGCTTAAAGAAGATGTGCCAGATGTGTGATTTGGCTGTCTTCATCAGTCTTGAAAAAACAGAGTGAGCAAGGGATAAATCCAATAGATGTCGAATTACTTTTGCGTGTGGGATTCTAGTTAATGAGACAATGTCTGGATGCAATTATTTGGAAAGTTCTTGACCTTTTATTTGCACAAGTTGATATAATTATGATTTCATGAGGAATGGTTTTGAAATTCTTAAACCAATTTTAGTCCTGTGTTTATATTGTGTCTGTTACTTCAGAAATCCTGGAAATGTTTTTTACTTTTAACTTTTACACTGTATCTTTAACAGATTGTGTGATTAGCTTCAGAGAGTTTTAGTTTAAGATCCGATTTCAAATAATTATTCTTGTTTAGTTACAAAGAGAGTTCTAACAGTATTCTGTGATTCTCAATTCAAATGCCTTCTTATTGCTTCTATTTGTACTTAGTGACAAAAAAATACAGAAAACAAATACATTCAGAATAGTTCTGACTATACAGCTAATCAAACTTTACAGTCAAGTGACAACTTCAAAAGCCATTTCAGGCTTATGGCTGGCTATTTCTATCTATTTCTATTGATGTCCTCTACAGGACAATGGTTACATCTGTGTGTGGCTTGGGGTATTGAAAATGAATACAGTCTACGTGGAGATGTTCTGTAAGTGCCAAGTGCATGCCAACTTTAGCAAAGATAGTAGGAAAAAACAGAATTTAAACTTCCTCAGTAATTTTCATATTGATTATATGTTGAAAGGCAATATCCTGAATATATTGAGTATAATAAAATATATTGTGAAACTTTTATTTCAAATTTTTAAAATTTGAAATTTTTTATAGGATTTTCATGATATTTCTGTAGAATAATGTTATTCATCTTCCTTACAAATTAATACTTTTAAGTCAAGATTTCCTTTCTTCATTGGTCAATTTCTTATACTATTAGTTGATTCATCCTTCTTTTTATCTCCAGTATGGTTTACAACTTCTTGTTTCTTGGCTTCCACAAAAATTTATAAATTTCTCAATTTTTCATTAAAGTAACCAGCAACCCCTTCATTGGCAGGTTTTCCTCTGTTCTTATCCTCTTCCTTTCTGTTTTTCTTCTCCAGCTTTTTATAGTTTTGTCTTTTAAAATTTTCATTATGCTTGTTTCCAATTTATTACTTGGTCGTTTCCTTAAATTTTATTTCTTACTAGCATTTTAAAGGTAGCTTTTCCAGTCCTTTCACAGACTGCTAAAACTGGGAGCAGCAAAGCTTTTTCCATCCTCACTCATATGGTTCCAAAGCATCGCATTTTACCTATGTCTCTCAACACTGGGAGTCCCTCTTACTCTTGGTGGAGGGGTGCTCCTCATTTGAGTATCATCTCCATGAGGAACTTCTCTTACTGATGAAAATATACGATACCTTGCAAGTAAGTGAGAGTAATCAAGAGCCATTTTTTCTTCAAATATCCCTGAACTTATGATTTGAATTATCATCTCTATGCAGTTGACTTCCAAATATGTTGCTCTCTCTCCTGAGCACAAGTAGCACTTACCCAATTACTTGATGAACAGCACCTATAAAATCCACCATCATCAAACTATATTAGAAACCAGTTATCTTCATGTTCATATTGTTTTTCCTTCTGTTTCAAACAAGATCACTATGTTCCAGCCAACCAGACTGCAATGTTTTCAGTTGTTATTAATAAGATTTCCTCACTTGATCTTTATTTCATAAACTATTAAGCATTGTTGATTATAACTTCATATTCTCCCAGTTACTATTACTCTTGACTCTAACTTTTAGTATTGCTACATAGTTTGGGAAAACATGGACTTCAGAACAAATGGATTTGTAAATGACATCCTGGCTCAGTCTTTCCATTTGTGATTGAACCAAACTGATAAAAGGAACAAACCAAACAAAAACTACTTCAATACCTACTGACTGGTTATAAACATAAAGATGTCTGATTTAAAAAAAAAATAATGAACTCTTTCTAAACTACTTTTGGATTTACCTGTCCTTCAGTTTAAATAACCTCACTAACTTGAACTACTTATTATTGTTCATAGTCCATATTCTGTGGCTTTAGTGCCTTTGCCTTTGTTTGTCCCTCCAGGAATGTGCCTTCTCCCTTTAATGTCCTCTTCCTCCTCCCTAGGTCTCCAGTTCCAAGGTCCATCAGTGTTCTAGAACAACCTCAAAGGCCACCTCCTCCAAAAATAGCTAGATGGTTTTTTTATCCCTACCTCTTTTTTTTTTTTTGAACTCCCATAGCTTTTCTCTTCAACTTTTAGAATGTCATTTATCTCATTGTATATAGTGTTACAATTTTTCATAAAAGTGCTTAAAGTTCCACCTGTTATCCTAAGAAAAGAGGATCCATATTTGAATCTTTGAGTATTAGAAAGTTGAGCACATCGTGTTTAGTATATTATGTATTACAAAAGTTTAACTTGTATTAAATGAATGAATGTACTTATGTATATAAAATCAATTAAGAAAATAGGCTGTTACTGCTCTAATCCTATTGTTACAATTATGTAAATTGTATATATATATATCTAGATTAACTACTGAGAAAAAGGTTAAGCATTCACGTTGACTCGACTACATTTTCTTACAAGAAACAACAATGTTCTTTGAAGATGTTCGAATGTTCTCACTTTTTCACTTCTGTTATCTACTCTCTCAAATGCACTGAAATCTATTTCACTTGTCTTTCTGCAATCAGGGTCTTCTATGTTTATCTATATTTCTGAATTTACATTCTTCATTATGAGGGATTTTTCTTTTTAAAATGTTACTAGGATTTTCCACGTGCCTTCCCGGTTTATCAATAAAATTGTTCCCATGTTCAATTCCTTTGTCGTTATACTTTGTACTTAAGTGGGAGTAAGCTATCATATTGTTAAGAAGTACTTAACTTTTTAATGAATCTTACTGTGATTAGACATTATGGTCATCTGTTCTACAGAGAGTCACAGACAACCTAAACAATATTTATTCTCCTCTTGTAAGCTTTATTTTCAGTAATTATTTTTCAGTTACTAGAGACAACTGTAGCCATTTTCCTAGGCCTGGTTCTTCAAAACTCTGCTGTTGCTTGGGGTTGATGTCTGTATAATATGTGCACGTCCCTACATCCTTACAAGTATTTTGTATACTCTGTTGATGCAGCTTATTAGTTTCTGGTGGCGAGTACTACAAAGATACTGTTTTAATGCATTTTGTATGACCTTTCAGTAAAAAGTGAGATGGGAAATAGCCAACAATCTTTGATGCTGCTGTGTGTAAGGTGCCTTTAAGTTTCACTGAATGCCACAGTCTGGCTTAAAATCATGTAATTGTCTAAACAAATTTCTGTTCTATTGTGTCATAGGAAATAGATTGCACTTTAAACAAAAGAGGTAAAACTTTGTAGTTGATTGTTTCATGGGGAGTAAGAATAGCTGGATTCTTTTCTTCAGATTCTAAATTAGTAGCTCTAGTGCAGTGTTGAAGTTATCAAAGTGAGTCCAGAGAATAAATACACCAAATAGCAGCATAATTTAAAACTAAAATAAAATGAGCACATATGATATATCATTTTCATTTACTATTTATAAATGTCATTTCTTTTTGAAGGATTTTGTTACATGGTTAGGAGATACTCTGAAAGTGAAATTGGCGAAGAGGACTCCAGATAGAGAAATTGATATGAGTAAGTACACTTAGGAGGAAAAGATCATGAGGATAAAAAAGAAGGGATTGCAGAAAGATGATACCAGAATGGGAATTTGGGTTCAGACCATAAAGAAGATTCTAGTGTCATGCTCAAGGATTTGAAAATATCCTGTAGAAGGTAGTTTGCAAACTATTTTTGGAAAGGGCTAGGTAGTAAATATAGGCTTTGGAAGCCATTTGGCCTCTGTTGCAACTATTCAACTTTGCCATTGTATAATGAAAGCAATAGATAACACATTAAGAAGTCATTGTGGCTGTTTCCCAATAAAACTCTATTTATAAAAGCAGGTAGGTAAGATTTGGCGTGCAGACTGACCTTTACTCTAGAGAACAGAGAAGCAACTGATGATTTTTAAGCAAAGAGGAGAGGTAATTAAACTAAAGGCTGAAGTAGGACAGTAGAAGAGATAATGAAGGAATGGGTAGAGTGAATAAAACCTTTGAAGTAGAGCTGATAAATTCTTGGAAAACTCAAGGTGGACAGAAAGAAGTGTTTTTCCATACTTTTGAGCTTTGATGGAGTTGAAGGTAGTGATGGAATCAAGATCTCCCAAATTTTGGCAGGCTGAGAGGATAGATCCAATATGGACAACATAAATTTCATAAAAGTGAATCTAAGATCTCTCATTAAAAGAGTTCAAAGTGATACTTTTAACAATATTAGGTGTGAAAATTATTTGTAGATTTTTAATGGACTACAAGGTCAATTATGAGTTACCAGTTTGGAAAGACAGCATGTTGAAGGAAAAAGAGTACTGAACTGATTTCAGAACTTTAGGAACTGTAAAGGGTAAAACTAACTATGCCATTTGATTCTGTCAGTGACTTCTAAGGAATGTAAGATAAGACTTTTTCTCCTTATAAAAAGGGAGTCTTTGGGAATTCAGGACTGAGTTTCTTTAAAAAGGGCATCCAGTTGGATTGAGTATTTATTCCTAGTATTTCCTAACATTTTATTCCTAAGCAGTTCTAGCTTCAGAGTCTGCTCTATTATTTGAATGTTAACATTACAAATGTGGTGGAGATTAGAGATGAATATTCTATATCACCCTTTGTAAAAAGATCAGGATATTAAGTTAAGAGCATTTAAGTGTCTTCTCTAAAGTCATGTACACTCCAGTGATAGATTCAAGATTAGAACCTTGCTTTGTTGTATTTTAAATCCAGGCTTTTTTGCATCAATACGTGACTGCTCCTGAAAAATATTATTACATAAATAGAGATTTCTTTCATACAATTAGAACTTCTTTGGACATTTCAGATTATTTCAGAAGTGTTAATCCTTACCATATCCCTCTGTAAAGTAGATAAACTACAGTTAATTAGGTAATAGAGAATTAAAAGGAATGTGTTCTGTTTAAAAAGAAATATGAACCAGTTTATTATAATCTGACTAATTAAAATATACAAATTTAGTTTGCCAATGAGCTTTGAATGCTATTAGATATTTATTTTTTGGTAAATACAAAATAATGAAGTATGTTTATGTGTGTATATATATTTGTAAGTATGTATACAGTGTGTAAAGAACACATTTAAATTAGATGACTGTGCAAGAAAAGTAAACACTTTCTTTTTTTTTCTTTTTGGTACTGGGGATCAAACTCAGGACCTTGTGCTTACAAAGCAAGCAGTGGCACCACTGAGCTAAATACCCAACCTGAGAAAAGTAAACACTTTTCTAAATGAACAGATGTTTTGACTTTGCAAGCATGACTCCTACACTTATTGCAAATGTATTAAGAATTAGTAGACTTGTCCTTCATGTAATGAAAAACATATGTTTTGTACAATTTTTATTGCTTCTATAGTCTTAGCTTTTAACCTAGGAAAAAGAAATGTGCAGTTTAAATATTTGATTCTTCTTGTAGAACAGGTTTGTACAGAATACAAAAGACTAGTAGCTCCAGGTAATGACTTTTGCCCTCTCTTGGAACTTTTCTGCTCTTCTGATTGCTTTATTTTCTAGTTATAAGATTAGTAATGCTAATTCACCTTCACTGTACTCTGAGGAAATGACTTCAATGTTATATGTTCCTTTATAAAAGTGATATACATATATAAATCATATTGCGGCAAGAATATTTTTGAGAAGATCAGCAATAAACTGTTCATTCCATATTATTGGTTAGGATACACTGCTAAATCAAAAGATTTTTAAGTGAAGGTAGAATTAGTAGCATACATTTCTGTAACTGTAGAAACTTTTGAGAAGATCATTATTTTTGCTATATGTTGAGTAATGGTGATTATATTCTGTTCCTCTGGAAAGACAGAAAACCTCATCACGTTACATAAATAAACTAACAATTGAATGTTCACATACCTATTTTATTGTCAACTGCTCTAAGCGAGTTTCATTCTGTCATACACGGGTATTTCTTTGTGCTTTGTTATTGTCTTTTGTAGATTCTGCAAGCCCTAACATTTAATAGTAGTAAGTATGTAACATAAATAACAATGTGCTTGCATAAGAATGATTTTATGATATTTTCATTTTATGAATATCCATCCTGAATACTAGCAATGAACCACCATTGACTGCTAGTTGAGGTCATTGCCATGTCGATTCTGTTCTTTTAAAAATTTTTTTATTTTGTTCTTAGTATATTTACTTTTCCTAAACAGGAGTAACATCTTCTTATTTACTTATAGTTGTACATGTCTGTGGACATAATCGTCACAGAATTGTATGCTTGTCATGAAATTCTACGTAATCTATATTTTTTCCATTTCTTTTGACTTTGTAATCTCTCAAAATTTCTTATTTTGTTTGTGGCCTAGAATGTGAGATTTGGTTCAAAAATGCAGGGTGAAACCTGGTTATTAGTCAAGGCAAGAATATAAAAAACAATAAAGTACATTCATTTTTGTAACAAAATATTCTAAAGACATTTACATTCTGAAACATGAAACAACTGCATAAAATCTGTACATATTTTTAATGCAAAATCTTCAATTTAAATGGAGTGTCCCAGGTAATGAGGGGCAATCACTCTTCCCTATTGCTCATCATTTTTAGGTTACTTTGTGTTATTTTACTTGGGATTCTTTAATCAATTTGAGGTGAATTATTTTATGGGCAAACTCAATAAAGAAAGAACTTTTAGTATGGTTTTCATTTGTTTTCTATTAAACTGTATAAGATAGCTGATTATCATATTTAATTTACACTGTTTAAAAAATCTCCACAACAGAACAAAACCCATACAGGTGGTTTGTATTGAAGAAATAAAATAAGCTTTATTATTATAGACTAGGACAATTCTCTTTCTACTACACATTACTTGGGTAGAACAAAGTAGACAGCTCACGCTGAGAAAACTGAAATGGGAAGAATGCAAGAGTTAAAAGACAGACAATACACTCAGTAGTGTCTCAGGCATAGGTCTCTGAAAATTATGATGAAACATTCAACTTGAATGAATAAAAAGTATGAGCTTATCTGTTTGCTTTTAGTTTTGGAAGTCATTTTATAAATTGAGAATGCTAATGATTTCATATTTCTGATTAAATTTACAAAATCATTTATTTCTCCTTGTTAAATGTATTAAAAGGGGGTTAGTTAGTGGTAATTATTTTTATTGCAGAACACAGTTTTTTTCTTTCTTAAAGCATAGGTTTTGTTTTTTGTGGTTTTTTTTGGTAACAGGGGTTCGAACTTGGGACGTTGTGCTTGGGAGGCAGGAGGCAGAACCACTGAGCTAAATTTCTGGCCCTTAAAGCATAGTTTTTATAAAGTGAAAATATTTATGATTATGTGGTATAATCTTTAGGATCACTTATTTTCTTCTAGTCTTTGTTTACAATATCATTTTAAATGTATCTCATCTCATAATTTAACACTTAATCGAGGAACCCAATATGTTTAGGTCTTAATTTGGGGAATTCTAGTTTAGGGTTCTAAATTTGTGTTTTCAAATAGATAAAAGTTTTGCTAAATTACATAACAAAATAAAATTCCTTTGTTTTTCCAAATAAGATTTCTAAACATTTGTTGAAACAATGCCTTCTTTTTATATTAAAATATGTGTATTCCATAGGCAAATTAATGCTTTATGAAAAACATTTTTTCCTATTTTTCTCTTTAATTGACATAAAAGAAATAGCATTTTAAGAGCAGTGATTTTTGAGAGTGTTGATACATCCATATATTTTAATTGTGAAAGTCCTGGACATGAGGAGTGTTTTGCATTAATTTTGCACCTGATCACATGCCTTTTGGAAGGTTTCCAGAGTGTGGTCTGGAAGAACTGTTACTTCCAACTTGTGCCACTGAAATTAAGATCTACTCCCTAGAGAAGACAAGTGAATTAACACAGTATGCTTTATGCACAGTGAAAACAAACTAATCTATGTTACTACTTTGGTTAGAATTATAACACATATCTGCATCAGATTGAATAAACTCTATTTTTCAATTAAAAATAGAATAAATGACTTACTTATGTGACTTTGTTTTAGGTTCCTTTGAAATGTTAAGGTTCTCTGAGAGCTAACCACAATTCCAAAACAGGACTTTCCTGCCTTTGTATTTCCTAATTTTTACCTTCTTTTTTTTTGTACAAAAGATAAGCTGATTGTTGATAGCCAAAAATTAACATTAAAATCAATAAACATAATTTATCTCTGTACATATCAAACTCACTTTAATAGAGAGAAATCATCAATGATATATCATTAGCAAATAAATAATAATCATTCAGACATGAAGTATTCAAAGACTAGAAGATTTCGGTGATGAAGACAGGAGAAATAATAGAAATCTGCACTAGGGCTGTTGGTATATCTTGTAGGGAATATCTAGAAAATTAGATTAATCAAGGAGCAGACATTTGGAAGAAAGTTTGTGTGAATGCCTGACAGTCTTGCTCTTTCCCTCATTTCAAATGTTGGCAGGGTAGCAGGCAGCTCCAAGGGAAATGTGCTCCTTTCATACTTGAGTAATTGATGAATTGTATGCAATATGCAAATGAGAATCCATAAATCTTATGAATGACAGCTTAATTTATGTGAGCCTTAATGAATGCAGGATTAGATTTTAATTAAATATCCTCAAAGGCACCCTGAGTAGTAGATTTTTTTAAGCCTTGTTTTTGAAGACTTGTTTCTCAAGCAGTGCATTTTACAAAAGCAGAAAATCAGGCAAAGAAGTTAGCCTGTATTTTTATAATAAGCATTGTTTCATTTTACTTAAAAAACAGCAGATTAGGTGATAAGTCCTTAACAAAATATGTATAGATCTTTTTATTTTCTAAACATTTCACTAAATTAATTACTTTTAATTACTGTTGGTCTCTGATATCCTATGCTATTTTTAATTATAAGAAAGTTATTAGAAGTTTACCAAAATATACACTAGAGCTGAAGAATTGTTTAATGGAAGATTGCATTAGACAGATAAACTTTTAAAATATCAAATCTAATTTGAATTAAATAAGATCTTCTTAACCACTTTTTTTTCAAATTTGCCTTTCTAGACAAGACCTAATGAGATAAGATGATAACTAAGACTGTTTCATACATGATATTTAATAAGGAGAATTGCATACTAAAATTAGACTGAAATGATGTATATTCCTTTGGGAGAGTTATCTTCTTAATTCACTTTAGTATTGTTAATATAGCTTTTTCATTAATTGTATATTAGATGAAAAATATCATTTTACTTTTCTAATAGACATCTACTTTTTGAATTAGAATTTAATTTATGATTAAAATGAACATTTGATTTGTGTTTAGAAATCTAGATATTTATTTTTCCATTTGAAATATTTTCTTTTGAAATCACTTATAGCTTAGTTTTAATATTCATCATTTATTCCAACACAATTAGTTTTAAATGTCAGAAGTAAAAATATCTTTTTGATTTTGCTCACAGTAATGCTAAAAGTGCTTTTGTGCATATAAGTTTTAAAAAAATCACACTTTTCCTTAAGTGAAGCAAAGTTAAATAGCTTAAAACTGTAGTTTACACACCTAAATTGTGGTATACTGGAATGTAATGAATTGAGCACAGAGATTTAAAACATGCCAATCAAAGTATTACTCAACACTTGAGATTCTATGGGAGTAGGATCTGTGAAGATCTTGAACCTGTATGTATAATTTGAGTGGGTGACTGTCCGTTTACAATTTGGGGGAATCTACAGACTTCAACAGGTTTTGCATGAGGATTCTTTATGCAAAAAAGATTAACTACTATATTGCAAAAGACAGTAGCAAATAGATGACTTTGTGGACCAAAGACTATCTGTGTGAAACCAAACAAAAACATGTAATCCAGTGCCTTTATAAATCAAGCATTTATATAGGATCTGTAAGCATACTTTCCTTAAAGCTATTAATATTTTTCAACACTGTATTAATTTTCAAAGCAACACCCAAGGAAACTCTCTTGAATTTTTGTTTTATTTTCAATACTACAATCTCAAATAATATGACAAATTTAAGAGCTCATTTTTATCTATTATATCTTTATTGTACTTATGTGAAGGATATCTGCTTACCAGCATAAAATTTAAATACGCTGCATAAAATGACAGTACATTCTATATAAAACATATATTCAAAAATATTTTAGAAAATGTCAAAACTTAACTCACTTCAAAGTTTGTATTTTATATAGTTTGATCAACTATGATTTTATCCTTCTTTTTGCTGACTTAAAAAGCAAAGATATTTTACTTTAATATTAAAATTAAGATAAAAATGGACTAAAAGAAAAGAAGAATTAAAACTATCATGAAGATTTCCAGATTTTAAAATAGACTTTCATATTCAGATCAATTTATATTTATTTTCTCTGTCTTATATCTTCTTTTTTTACTCTTTTATCTTCAGCTCAGGTGAATCGGGACCTTCATTTTCTTAAAGGATACATTGCTTAAAACGTTAAAACTATGACCATTGATATGCTCTTTGACAAACATTGTTTTAAAAAGATAACTCTCTTACATTGTTTTGGTAAGACTTGCTTTTCTAGAAACATTTCAAGCCCTTTCTGCTATACTAATTTCATTTCCAAGGCATTTATTTGAAAAAAAAACATTTGTTTTAAAATATTTTTACAGCTTCAATTTGCTAAGAGATTATGTTGGGATCTACATATAAACTACATTATTTGCTGATTGTAATATTTCTTGTTTAGACATTTTGTGCTTCCTGTTGGAATTGTTAGAATTGCTTGTTCTGTCCCCAAACCAAAAGTTATAGTTGGTTGTGATTTACATTTTTGTAATATAGAGATTTATTCATCATGAAAAATTTCTTTCTTGAGTATTTTTAATTACCAAATGTCTGAAAGTTGGTCTTCATTAGAGCTAATTGCAGCTTTCTTTTAAAAATGAAAATAGCCATAAATCATAGAGAATCTTAGTTGCAAATTTCTTCATAATTTTTCTATTTAAAACCAAATATAATGTAGTTTTACGTTTATTATTAAAACTAAGATAAATTTCCTATATTATTTCAGATATAAGTAAGCATTTTGACATTGAAATAATTCATCTATTTTGCTGTGTGCAAAAATAAGAAAAATTTGGAAAAGGAAGTATGTGGTATCTATATTGCTTCAAGGATTTATTTTGAACAACAGGTTACACAGCTGGTTTTATATAAGTTTTGATGATCTTAAGCTCTTGTGTTAATCAGAGAAATTTAGGATTTAAATTGGCAGATATTGGATGCCCAATTTTTAAACATTGTAATTATATTGGCTCATTTAACAAATTTAATTTGATAAAGGACAAAAAGTTTTACCTAGATGGAAGTTACTGGATGGAACTGTGCAAGTTTTAAAAATTATTTTCAATGGTGTTTTGAAGGTATTCAAATGTAAAATTACTTTTCAATTGAGGTGAACAGGATAAATTTAAATATCAACCCCTTAGAAGTTGCTGATCAAAGAAGTGCTCCTTTTATTTTGAGTATTCAAAAGTTGGAGGAAACAAATTCGTGCATTTGTTTCTCTTAGGTTTCACTGAAACCCTACAAATTGTTTCCCATATGAAAAAGACTCCACACTCACCTGAGAATTGTTCTACCTGTCAATACTCTGAAAGGAAAATGAAAACAAAAGTGCAAAACAATAATCTATTATTTAATTCATTAAAAACAGAGAAGGATTGATGTGAGATTAAAAGATGAATTCTAACAAAATAATTTATTAAAACAGATTTTAGTTATTGTGTCAAATGCAAATCAATAACAAAAAAGATTTTCAACATCACTGTTTAGATACTTATTTATTTGTACTATCTAAATATATACATTACCTCAAAATACAGCACCAAATATTTGAAATACCATATTCACTAAGATCCCTTTTAGTTGATTTCACTTTATTTAGAATTGATTAATGTATATCTCTTTTCTGGTTTTGATACTTTACTCCAAGGAAAAGGTGAAAACAAGCCTGGGCAGTCCTATGACATTCTGCTCTTTTCATTTATAGAAGCAGTTCAATGGTTATGGGTCATTCTTATGCAGTGTCCAAGAAGCAAGAATTATGTTAACCCAGAGATGCTCAGAACTCCCCTCCTTTTATCAGGCCATATCCCCAGATTAATCATACATGCTTTGTGAAAAAAAAAAAAAAAGACCGGCACCAAGCCCACAAAATTATGCTAACATTCAAAAGCTGAAACAGGTGTATTCTAACTCAAAATCTAAAGCTCATTCCATATTTTGTAAAGTAGAATGATATTATATGACTGGCTTTTCAGTTCCTTAGAACTACTGTTTCTAGAGAGATGAAACACTAAGTGAAAAAAATGATATATAGCTGCATTTGGATCATTTTTTGGATCAATTTAAATGCATAAATATTTCTATATTGATACATCTGTCATGCTCACCATGATGATATTCTTCAAGCATTATTATCTTGGAATATCCCTTTTACAATTTTCAAGTTCTAACAAGATAGCTGTTAAGCAAAGGGTTTCTTTGGTGTTCAATGTAATTTAGTCATGAGTGGTTGCAACTGGGAAACCATAGGAATTTCACATATAAGGTCTTGTTTATTTCATCTCATCCTCTTTAAAAGGGGATTTTAAGAAAACAAGCAATACTATTTCTTCTATGCAAAGACAAAAATCTCAAAGAAATTCTGCATCACTAAGAAAATTAACAAGCTTCAAAGATGAAAGATTTAGTATATTGAGGAGAAAAAAGATAAAACTTACTGAACTTATAATATTCACTCTACATGTCACTCAGAAAATCCAAAAAGAAGATGGTTTGTTCATTTTCATCTTGACTCTATCACCTGTTCACAATATTGAAACTCATGTACAGCAAATGGCATATGCTGAATGTTTATTACTAAAGAATATTCTTTTCTAAAAGTAGTGATTAATATTCTGTAGTAAAATCCTGCAGGCATAGACTTATAATTGTCTAGGAGCATAATTCCTAATTCTACTCATAAATAGATATTACCATCATACCTATGCTTTTCAAAATGATTATTAAATCATTTAGGATTACGTTCATAACTTGTACATGTCTGTAATATGCCACTCACAAAATGAAATGTTTTAACACACTGTTAGTAACTTTTATTTAAAATCTTATTTGAATTGTAGCATTGCTATGTGAAGCCTCTAAAATCAAGTTCCTTTTAATGTATGCCAAATCAGATAATTATAAAATTTGGAATACTCCTAGTAACTAAATGAGTAAAAATGGCAATTAAATGTTTGGCCCTTTAACTCAGAGTCCTTAAGAGATGAAAATATGTTCATCTCTTACCTCCCCTACTGATAATTATCATTGTATTGTTGGATCAATTTTCTTGATTCTTCTGTAATTTAGCTCTGTCAGCATTAATCTCTTCCCTATTCACATCAGTAGAACTAAATGTCTGCTTAGTGTTATGGAGGTTCAGTGGTTGACATTCTAGTTGCAGAAAAACAATGAAAAAATTTACTATAATACATGTCTGAACATTTATGTTGCAGTGAAATCGTGTTTGGAAATAGATTTTTACTTTCTTCACATAGAAGATTAGTGTTGGATTTGTTTAACATCCTTAGATTATTTTTCTCTTTTTTTCCCAACTAGTATTATTATTGCTGCTGCTCATCCTATGGGATTTGTAACAGGAAATAGCTGTGAATCATCAAGTAAAATAGAAATGCTTTTTATATTGCAGATTACATTTTCACTATGTGATAACAGTTACATTTATCAGAGCGTAGGAACATTCTGACAGGTGCGAGGGATAAGGGTTGGACATAAACTCACTACTATAAGAAAATGAACTTTTCAATAAAGATATCACAGTACTGATAAGTAAACTTCAGAGAACCTAATTGTCTACTATTATGTGTCATTTTATTACCTTTATATTGATCTTGATCTTTTATATGGAGAGCAAAGCATTACAAAGGAAGACTTTTATATAATGCACCTTTATTTGCAAAGTTATCTTTATATCAAGGACTAGTTAGCAGGCAAAGGATTCATATTTCATTAAAATACTGATAGTATTCTTCTACAGAATCTGAAAAATTAAACACTATGGAGTGCTTTGGAATTTTAAATGAATGAATTCATTTGTATTACATTTTAATTTAGTTAGTCAAACACATTTGTTAAACATGATTATGGGCTGAGACTTGAACTAGATATTGTGGCTGAAAATAGGGCAACATGGTGTGCCCCTTGCCTGATAGAAATAGTATAACATAGCTGGAGAATGCAAAAGTGTACTGTGTACAAGAAACAAGACTTAATGAAAGAGCACACAGATATGTTATTAATGGTAGATCAGTAGAAATCTAAAAATTTTTTTTTTAGTTCTTTTATTGGTACATTTTAGGTATACAATTCGTTTACATTTATCATTGGGTGTTTGTACCTGTACATGATATATCTTGGTTCTTATTTTTTT
>NW_004624751.1:28842911-28906607 GCF_000247695.1 Heterocephalus glaber
ACTCTGAAGAAAGTCATTAACAAAATTATCATAAAAAAGAAGTTGATAAAATAAAGAAAAATACTTTCAGATGTTAGCTCATTTAAATGTCTTGTAAACCTCATACATAGTGAAAATTACTTTTTGGTATTTAAATCTTTGAACAAGTTTATTTTGTAATTATTACACTTACTTATTATATTCTCCATGATATAACTCTATAGGATATATTGATATAGTCTTCAATTTTATAAATGATATTGATGAAATCATACAAAAGAAAAGATAGCAGTTTGATTTGGAGAACAGCAGAAAAAAATCCATCTAAATATCATATTGCGTCCATTAAACAGTTTAGCCCAAAGCAAAACTTACAATATCTCTCTAGATCTTATTTGAAAATAAAAGAGATTATATTGATCTTCTTTGAAGCTCTTTTCTCCAAAAACAGTCATTTTCATAGTTAGTATCATTATATTCCTATTTCAAAGGAACTAAGTTGAACACTGAAAAAATTAACAACTGCTTTAATTCAGTCATTTCACATGAATTTAAGTATTAGTCTTTAACTATATGGTATGTAAATCGATTGTTTTGGAACCTTAAAAATATAAGTAAACCACATAGAAGAGATAGTTTGCATTATGTGTGGCAAATGGATCTTTGATTAAGATTTCAGATTTTTTCAAAATTTTCACGTCAGTGCTTTATTTTAATTTGTAGGTGATTACTAGGCTTTTGGAAAGTTACTTAGACTATTTTCTACACTATCATATTTACCTATCGCTGGAACTGTGAAGCTTTCTAAGTGCTCTTTCAGAAATAAAAGACATAGTGAGATTTGTTTATTAAATGTTTTGCTCTCAAACATTTGTTAGATTTCTGCCATCATTTTCTACCAAAGGTCCCACCCTCCAATCTTTCCATAGCTTCATATTTATATCAATTTATATTTTCTTTCTTTTTCTTGTGGAAAGTTAGGATTTTTTCTAAAAATAAAACGTAACTTTCTAGCCAGGCTTTGAAAGCCCTTGGAAATCTGATTACAAAAACTTCTTCCTTAGATTTAGAAAGCCTAATTATTATCACTGTTCAAATTTATTTCGTGTTCATTGGATGTTTTTTTCCTATAGAATTTCCTCTCCTCTCTCTCCTTGCCAAATTCCACCTATTCTTTATGTTGCTAATCAAATCTCAAGTATTCTGGAACCTCTGCTGCCCTGGTGGCTACCATCTACCTTTGGCTTCCAGTTATACAGATTCACATCCACACTCATTGCAACATGAAAATTTGGGGCCCCTTTTAATTTTAATTTTATTTTTTTTGGTACTGGGGACCAAACTCAGGATCTTCTGGTTGTAAGGCAGGCATAGCACCACTGAGCTAAATTCCTGGCTAGGGCCCCTTTTTAAAGAAAAAAATTGATAATTCAAGATGGTGACAATAGAACATTAAATCCAGCAGAAAAATCTCTTTTTACATGTCTTGTCCAAATGCATGTTTTGTATGCTCTTTTGAAATTAAAGAAATGCTCCACTGAATTATTAGCAAA
This sequence comes from Heterocephalus glaber, assembly GCF_000247695.1. The sequence goes on from NW_004624751.1 coordinate 28,844,444, forward strand.
TGTCTGTAATCTCAGCACTACAGAGGCTGAGACAGGAGGATGGCAAGTTCCAGGCCAGCCTGGTTGGCTACATAGCAAGTTCAAGGCCAGCCTTGATTATGCAATTAGATTTTATTTCAAAAGCACAAAACAATGAGAGAGAGAGAGAGAGAGAGAGAAAGAGAGAATAGAAAATTACTAGGTACAAATAAATTTTTTCCTACAAAGTTTTTGCAGATGAAGTGATAAAGGAAATATTATGTCCATATGTGTAAGATAATTTTCTTTTCACGTCAAACCACCATGTAAGGAAGACAAAAAGTGACCAAGCACAGCAGTCACATCACATATTTTTCCTTAATTTCAGATACTGAAGAAGAAATTGTGAACAAATTAAAAAATTATGTTTCACTGTTTTGATTATTTCAAACCTGAATATTTACAAATATGCTATCTTTATTGGGATTTTAATTAAGAAGACTTTTATTAAAAATGATTCTTGGGGCCGGGGATTTAGCTCAGTGGTTCCACCGCCTTCCTCACAAGTGCAAGGTTCCAAGTTCAATCCCCGGTACCAAAAAAAAAAGTATCTTGAACATGGTAAAAATACTACACTTCATCCACTATATTTCAATCAATATTAACTCCTTAAATTTAAGGAAGATTCATAGTATATACAGGCTTAATTTTTCCCCATGTTGGTTTCTTGACTATGTACAAAGTCCATCATAAAATATCTCTTAAAAACTCTACCAGACTGTAAGTTTATATAGCTCAGAAATAGGGGGGTTGCCTAGCAGGCCCAAGTCTCCAGATTCTACCCCCTATACCACAAAAAACAAACCAAACCAAAAACAAACCCTTGCATTTGTATGGGGTTATGGTTCCAGGTCTGTAATGTTCACATTTGAAAATATTCCATTTGAATTTCATATGAAAATTGAAGCTGGGGGGTAAAGTTAGGAAATATTTATAATGGGAAAGCTATGCTCACTCACTAGCTTCTTGGCTGACAAGAAAAATATGAAAATAAATATATGATATTGTATGAGGCTCTTAAAGAATAACAATATAAATTAAAGATTAGTTGTTGAGGTGGGTGAGAGGGTTGTGAAAGAGATAGGAATTATGAAGCACATTTAGAAAATTCATTATGAACTGTAAGATAATTACTGATTGTTAATGGAGAAGACTTCATGAGATGCTGAAAGATTGCACTCAATATACTTGGTTCTATAAAGGAGGGGAGCTTTTGGCTATAGCTTTCCCCAGTTTTTGCTACCTAAGGATTGGAGGAGTTACTTTGGTAGTTAACACACTATCTGCCTATGCATTCATTTGTAGGCCTGGGCTGTGTGAATTCAGTGAAGAATTCAAATCCACATAAACTTTTGTCAATAAATTCATTTTTAATGATGTTTAATGGTTTTTTAATGATGTTTAAACCACTATAAGCCATATACTTCGGCAGTCCCAATCTACTCAATACAAGCAAATTTTCATTTCAAAATAAATCCATTTCTTCAAATGAATCCCAGTGTGTCAGGAGATGTAGCCAATGGCAGTATATAAGGCCAATATTTTCTTATTCCTGATCCTCAAATTTACTCTTATTTTCCACTTAGAGTCATTGGATAAATATAGGTCAAAATCTCAATGCAAATTATTATTAGTAGAAGAAACCTAGTCCAAGGCTTACAACAATTTACCTTGAAAATAGTTAATGAATACTTTTTTTGGGGGGGGGAGTACTGGGGATCAAACTCAGGACCTTGTGCTTGTGAGGCAGAAACTGCCCCACTGAGCCAACTCCCCAGCACCAATGAATACTTCTTAACTATTTGATAAACTTGGGTGTGTCTTAGACTTTATGCATTACTCAGTATTACCTTCAAATACAATGAGTTGTTCTTGTTTATGTCTAAGTTCAATATTGCAATAAATGCAAACTAATAGTATTTTAATCAAAATTTTCAGAGAAATTGCTGAATTGATTTGAAAAGGAAAGCATACCTGTAGCAAATATGTTTTCATTTTTTGTTAAAATTTGTTTATCTCTATCCTTTATTTGATGAGGTTAAATTTCATCCTTAAGTGCTCAGAAAGTTTCTACACTGCTTTAAACTCACCTTGTAAAATGTTAAAATAACTTTATTTATGGACTATATTCCACTTTTTTCCCCTTCATACTTGGGCAGATGGTTTTGAATCATTTGTCATTAATCTAGTGCAATCTATTATCAGTGTTCTTTAATACATCCAAGTCTTAACATGTCAACTTCACACAATCCATACCACAATTCCAAAACCAACTTCTTCCTCTCTTCACCACTTCTCATGATGAATTATGTGAGAAGAGCATATTTTCTCTGATTAGAGATCTGCTCTTATTCCTGTGTGATTCCTTATCTATCCATAGGCATGGAAGGCTTTGAGTTTCTTTCTATAAGATGTTTGTTTCCTTCTGCAGTGGAACTCTGGCCTATACAATGTCATACATTCTAAGCAGTTAAAACAAATAATCACAATGTCTATGATGCACTATGTATAGTCTACAGAAACGAACACCCAGATCTCAGCAGCTTGTGACAAACATTCATTTCTAGCTCACATTACTTGAGGTTTGTTGGTCAAGGATGACTCCTGTGAGCTTGGTGGTAGTCAGTTGATTCAGATATTCTCACAGAAGAGGGGAGAAGCTCAGGAAGGGGCGGAGAGGTATGTTGCTGCTGAGACTTCTGCTCAGGTGTGGCATATGTCACCTCTGTTCACATGTCATTGGTTACAGCAAGTCCCATAGTAAGCCCAAAATAAAAGAGAAGGAAACCTGTAATGATGAAGAAATATATTTTTCTCATACAACAGAAAGGATGACAAGGGTAGGAACAAAAAACTAATTGTAAATAATTAATAGCATGTATTAGCCAAAATGAATTTATTAAATACTTACTATCCTTTGACTCTGTTAAGGTACGATAAGTTAGAAAATTAAGTTCTTATTTAGAAGTAAATTTTTGAAAGGAGACTATTTTAAAAGTGATTAAACTCTAACCAATTCTTGTTCTAAAATATAGAATGAGATGGCAATAAATGTGTTAGATTATAGGTTGTTAAACAGATATTTGAAAATCCAGTCATATATATTCTTAATTAGTTCCTAAGTAAGAGTGGCAAGACACTTCAATATGATTCTCATGGAACCTCTTGAAATGTTATGGTCTAATAATTTTTTCTCTTGTGCAAAATTCTTGTGAATTGATTAAATTGACTTTAGAAGGGGTTTATTTTTTTCTCACTAATTTTAAAGAAGTAATTTATGGTTTAATCCTTTAAAATAAAATTAACTCTCCATTTGGCAGCATCATTTATGTTGTTGTCAGCACCAGCTTTTCCTAAGATAATTATTATCATGTGTTTCAGGAAAGATGTTAGGGTGTATTTCAATGCTTTTATTTTTTAATCAGCATTGTTACTTGTCTCAATAAATCTCTATTATTATACAAGTTCAATGCTACCTTTTGCATGCAATATATTCTGCTCCAATGTAGAGGAAAAATAAATTTAAAGTAATTGCTTTCAGAAGTTTATTGTTTTATAGCGCTGTTGTAAGTAAATAGGATGCAAAGCAATTGTTAATGTTTGCTTGCTAAGTTCACTGCAGGTAGATGTTTATATAAGCTCAGAATTATTTTCTTTCTTTCCTGTTTCATAGTATTATAGTTAATCAAAAAACTAATTCATTGGTAGCAAACTTTTGAAAATGATTTCACAAGAAATGTTGTTTTAAACATACTGTACAATTTTCATTTTAATCGTGTATCACAGAGGCAAAGCTTATATGAAAATTATGTGCCAGTTAGAGTCCATTTAAAGTTGAGAATTTATTTGACATTTTTCAAAATTCTTTAGATGTAAAGAATTTGAGTTTAACATATATATTTTTCCACCTTGTTTTTAAAAAATGGAATGTTCTAACAGAAAATGGCAAGAAACTGAATTTTTTTTTTTTTTTTTTTTTTGGTATCGGGAATGGAACTCAGGGCCTTGCGCTTGCAAGGCAGGTGGGGTGCCACGGAGCTAAATCCCTGGCCCAAGAAACTGGACTTTAAAGGGCTTTATTCATACTTTTATGTTAAAAGACATTCTTGTGAGGGGCTGAGGGTGTAGCTCTGTAAGACGTGAGCTGAGAGACTCTTGATTTAGCCCTGAGCCCCAAATAAAATCCCACTCCCCTAAATGACAACAATGAAAGCATACTTTCATTAAGAATGAAGAAACTGAAGATCCACGTGCCCATACTCGGGTGCGCACCTGCCTGTATAGAATTTGGGGTCCCCTATGGAACTAGAAGATACCTGTGTTGTGGAGTAGCATCTTCGATTTTGACTTTCGCTTGGAAATTAAACTTTACTTGATGTTGCAGGAGTTTAGGCTCCCATGCTTAAAAACAACTATATAAACAGATGTTACAAAACAGAATAGAATTTATTTATTTATGTTGGGGATTAAATCCAGGGAGTGCTGAGCTATATCTCCTACTTTTTTCATTATTTTAATTTTAAGAGAAGGTCTCTCCAAGTTACCCAAGCTGACCTCAACCTTGTGATCCTCCAGCCTCAGCTTCCCAAGTAGCTGGGATTATAGACATGTGCCATCTTCCCTAATTCTTTTTTTAAAAATGAATTATTTTAACTACTTCATAAAAACATAAAAGTTCACATATTATTGGGATATCACGTTATGTTCTGATACATGTATGCATTGTATAATGTTTAAATGAAGTTAAATGCACCTGGTCACACATCATTTCATGATAAAAACTTTCAAAATCTTTTCTTCAGATTTTTTCTTTGAAATGCATAGAACATTACTGTTACCTATAGTCATCCTGCTATGAAATTTCAGGTTCTAACTATAAGTCAGCACATTGATAAACATTGATAATGATTCCTCATCCTTCCCCTCCTCCCTACAGTCTTCTCTGCTAACCACCATTCTGTTTTCATTGTGTATGAAATCAACATTTTTCAACTCCACATATGAGTAGATCTTTGCCAGGCTCATTAAATGAAATGACTCCTAATAATCTCTAGCTCTATACATTTGTTGCAAATGAAGTGATTTCATTTTTTGTGCTTGAATAGTATTCCATTGTGTATATCCCACATTTCCTTTATCCATTCATCAGTTAATGGACACATAGCTGGTTTCTCAGCTATTGTAACAGCGTCAGAGTGAACTTGGGAGCACAGATGTCTCTTTGACATGCTAATTTCATTTGCTTTGAATATATACCCTTTACTGTGATTGCTGCATCATATGGTAGCTCTGTTCTTTTCTTTATTTTTCTATTCTGTTTCTCTACACAAACTTCATTGTCTCATGTAAGAACTGTTTTGATTTTCAGTTCCTTCTTTCTACTTCACAGAAACCTTGTATTTATTTTTATTCCATCACTGTACTTTATGTCTTACATTTCTTCTCTCCAGAAATACTCATTATTCTCTTAACAGCCTCATGTCAATTAAATTGGTTTTTCTGGATTTCAACTTTGATGTTTAATAATTTCTACTTACATATTTGAACAGGAGGTCATCAAATTCAAAATGCATTCTAATAGATCAGAATGATTACATTATCAGTATTTATTTGCAGGAAAACAACGTGAATAAGTTTTATCTAGAGCAATGTGAACATCTTCATCTAAAATTACAGCTGTTAATTATAAATGTGATGATTATCAAGCACTATTTCAAATTATAAAATCTGAGGTCTAAACATGTATTTACCTAAAGCTTGTTATGGTAATTTTTTTTATCTTGGTGTATTACTTTCTGTGTGCGGCACATAGCATTTTTGCTCCTTGTGGGAATTTGGTACATGTACATAACACATTTTATTTTTCCCCCCCTTTCCCTTCCCTTCTCCTACCTCTTGACCCCCTAGCTCTCATGTACATGTTTGCAGTACATGGTGATTACATTCCTTCTGTGGAGTTGGTGCACGTGCATAACACACCCTATTCCTCATTTCCATCCTCTATTCCTCTCCACCTCTCCCTCCACCTCTCAATCCTCTTCCCTTTTGGGAATGAGCTATCTTCATACTTGCTGTTATTTAGCTCTTATTTTCCTGCTTCTTTTTACTTTGAAACCATAATTTCAAGTGAGATAAATCAGAAACATAAGTTTAACTATCTCATGGTTTCTCATACATGATAATATGATTTAATAAGATTTAATTTTTATTGATCTTAAACAGTAGATATATAACTACTTATGAAAAAATCTGTTCCAATAAATGTGTTTCTACTAAATGGCCCTGCCATCTTGAATATCAGTTAACAGCTTTTAGTGTATATTTTATTTCTACATGAATACATATGCCTGTTCTTTGGCAGATTGTGACTATCTTTTATAGGTTTTCAGATAAAATTAATAAGGAATTTGTAACAAATCTGATCTTAAATTTTAAATGGAATTCCAGTCTTGTAGTTTTGAATATGTAACTCAGAAAAGTTCCTAAGAAATAATTCCCTTTATTTAAAATTCAAGAACTTTGCCTTTAACTATTAAAAGGCAATTTACTCTGAACTTCTCTTAAACAATTAAAAACTAAGTTGAAATGAGAGTTGTGGCAAATTTGTAAACATTAAATTGTGTGAATTTTTCTTGTGAATATAAACTTCACATTACTATGTTAAAGAAAGTAAAGGTGAGAACATCTTCCTCCCCATACTATGAGGATATGAGTGTATCTGTGCATGCAGACCTAGTTCAGGTACTCACAGTGCTGACCAGATGTGACACATCTTCAAATGCAACCAAGTGATGGAAGGTAGTTTATTTCTTAAGATTCTTGAGCTTGCTCTTAACAGCAGAGGTCAATTTTATTTCTTTGCTTTTTTCTTTTTCCATATTCTCAGCCTGCTTGTCTGCTCTGTTGTCTTTAGTACACATGCAGGAGACCAATGTGTGCCCTATTATGTGTGTGTGTGTGTGTATGTATGTGCGTGTGTGTGTGCACATGTGCATGTGTGTATATATGTGTGTGCTTTTCATAGACATTAAGAATGCATTACTTTGGGAGGTCAGGCAAACAGTGACTGAAAAACAATAGAAAAGTCACAATTAAGACTAAGACCATGTAATTAATAATTTTATTCGGGACAAATTCATAATTATAGCTATATAAGAGGAGCATTGGTTTTAATTTTTGATGAAAATCAAGCAAATTTTGAAAGAATGAAGCTAGCAATTTTATTTGTTTATTAGTAAAATTTAGTTGGGAGAGATAATACAAGTTTTAACATTCTGTGTTTGTAATTAATTCCTATGAATATGACAGGTGCGCACATTCAAGGAATCTCTTCTAGTATCTCTTCAAACTTTATGAAATGTGTGAAAGTTAAAAACTAGAAAAATTCCTTGGACTAATTCAAAAATCTTCTATAGCAAGATTCTATCATTGTCTTAAAATCCTGTTCAGACTGACAGTTTATATACCAAGAGATTTTGTTAATACACTACTCACACACACCATTTATCCCAGGTAGAGTAAATCCTGCCAATGAACCAAGTAGAGAGTATGGAGCAGCTGCTGTGGAAAGATCATGTTTTATAGGAGATACGCCACTGTTCGTCATTCAAACAGTATGCCTTGGGATTTAGTAAAATTCATTGTTCAGGTCTGAAGAAGTAAACCCTGTGTTTGGGAAAATGAAAAGCTAGTTTTTTGAAATGTCAGGCTAAATGTTAACAAAAAATGAAATCAAGTTGAAATATTGTCTTAGTGCTTCAAGGTGTAAGTGAAGGTGAGAGCCCTTTAAGTAATCAGCAGTCTTCATCTTTACACTCATTTTTTGTCATGTTTATTTTTCTCCTTCAGTTTTTGACATAATGTTGGGAACAAAAGTATTCCTTGCAATTATAGCTCTTCTTCACATGTAGGACTTTTGGCTCCTGAACTTTTCCAAAGTTTTTTAATTTGGGGAAGGTAAAGCGCCAAGTTACACATTTTAATCAATAAAGTCCAGATGTTACACGTCTAATATTCAGATAGTCTAGAATCTATCTCTAATTGTTTATATTTATTCACACAGGTTTCTAAAATAAATACCCTGCTGTATGTACCCAACTTACTTCTAACACATTCAGAATTTTAAATGTTGGTTTTTCTTGTAGTTTGACAAATAATTTTCTTATCTGCTCTGAATCTTCCTCTGAATGCTTTACCAGCTTTCTCATCCTTATTTACACACACACACACACACACACACTTTTCATTGGCAAATACACCATTTATTTATTCATTTATTCGAGCCAACACGGTTATATAAAACTTTCAGGTTTTATTTTTGCAGATTCTCTCTCCTTATTGTTTCTTCAAGATGAATTAATAGATTTTCAGTATAAAAGTATTGGTTTAATGAGAGGCTTTGAGAAATATCATATATATACTTCTACTCTTGTATCAGTACATGAGCTTTGGTCATATAATGGATATGAGGTGGTGTTTTGATTTAATTTTTGGTGTTTTTATGTGGCTTCTGTTGTTGTTTTGTTTTGTTTGGTTTGGTTTGGTTTTGAGATAGGATCTCCCTATATACTTCAGGCTTGTTTTAGGTGTTTCTCTTTCATTGCTGAGACAAAATACTTTACACCTAGTGTTAAAGAAGAAAAGGTTTTATTTGGCTCACAGATTGTAGAGGTTTCAGTCCATAAGGAGCTGGCTCCAAAGCAGAGTGGACTCACAGAGAAAAGCAGTTCATGGTAGACAGAGGTTAGTAAAGTCAGTAAAGGGCTTAGGCCAGTAAAAGGCAGAGGTTAGTAAAGCCAGTAAAGTTAGTAAAGGGACCTTAACAGCATCTTTCTACCTCTTTTATCCAGATTACGTAGGGTGGGTAGCACTCACACCCTTAATCCTAGTGCCCTTGAGCCTAGCATTGCACCATGAATTAATTCCAGGCTTACACACTCCAGATCCAGCCACGTCTGAAAAAGCCCACCTATGACCCTATGAGGCTTTGGGAGGACATCTAAACTCAAGACATAACAAGGCTGGTCTTGAACTCACTATGTAGCTTCTCCTGCTTCAGCCACCTGAGCACTGGGATTACAGACATATGCCATCATGCCCACCTTGATTTAATTTTTAATTCCTTATTTACTAATCAGGTTATAAATCTTTTAATATGTTTATTAATTAGTTATATATCTGTGTTATTTTTCTATTTATATTCATTTTCCATGCAATATTTGCTTCTTTATTGTCCATCAACTAAGAGAAATAATCCTGTTTTGCCTTATACAGTTTTCTTAATTTGTAACTTTTTGCAACATTCATTTTCCTAAAAATGTTTTAAATTTATATGTAGATAATTGTGCTACTCATTTTCTTAATAGTTTCTCCCATTAATGTCATGCCTTTAAAATCCTTTTTTGCTGCTAGGATCATTTTTAGTTCTTTGTAATTAAAAAATATATATGCAGTCATTTGTAATTTTTAAATATGGAATTATTTAATCTACACTTTTTAGTACAGAAGATGAGCAGCTACCTCAACTTTTCTATAGCTAGCATATTAATTCTCCATCACCACTACAAAATACCTGTGGCAATTATCTTGTGGAGAGCAAAAGGTTATTTTAGTCCAAAGTTCCAGTTTAAATTCACGTGGCCCATATAGGTCTTCGTATCCTGATGACAGGGTGTCACAGAGCAAACTGTTCAACTCAGGAGCCCAGCAGCTGCAGAGAGACAGAGAGGCTGGTGTCCACGCCCCAGTAATCTAAGGACTTGCACAGGGCAGAACCTCCCAAAGCTTCCACCACCTCCAAAAAGCATCGCCTTGGGAACCAAAACTGTAACACAGAACCGTTAGGGGTCACTCTTCCAAACCATAGCTGTTAGCTAAGTGATCTGATGCCACTTTTCAGCAATATTAAATACAGTGTTTTAGGGCTTTCATATATACCCATGCATGCATGGGAAAGAATCTGTGAGAATTTATAATATCTGTGCTGTTTTACTCCTACGTTGTTCTTTTTCATAATGGACAAGCTTAAATCATACGATTACAAATACATATTTTATTGTGGAAGTGTGAATTAAACTTTTAAGGACATGTGTCTACTTTTTCAAACTAAGTTAAAAAATGTACATGTTTAGGTATGGAATATGTCGGCTCATTATTTCAAGCTCCGTGGACTGTCCACAGCTTAAAAATTTATAGATTATCCTCTTTACAACCACATTGTTTTGAAGAGCAAGACAGATAAAAAATAATCAGTCAGTGGTAAGGAGATTGCAAAGGAGGCAATAACTCAGGAACCTTCCACTTTATCATCATTAACAAATTGGCACCATCCAAAACACTCTGACATGTTATAGTCCCAGGCTTTCATATACTTAAATAACTACTGAGATAATGTAAATTCAGATGGCCATAGATCAGCAATGAGTATCCATTCCTCCCTTTGACTATTCATCCATTTTTTAATTTAATAGATATTCATTGAGCTCCTACTTTATTCCAAACAGTTTTTCACATGCTGAAGATACACCAGTAAACAAAACATTTTAAATCCCTGCCATACTAGAATTGCTAAGGACAGATACTTACTAGTAAACAAGTAAAGATATAGTATTTATGAACAAAGTTTAGGGCAAAAATAAAGTAGGTGAGAGAGGTGAGCTATTTATCAGACCCAATGTAACTTTGTATGGTGGTCAGGGAGGATGAGGCATGGAGGTATCTTACTGAAGGCCAGTCTAGGTTCAAAAGTGGAAAAATAGCCTATTTTCTTTTGAAAATAGTAAATATGTTTAGAATTGTGCAGTAGAAATGTGAATCTACTTCCAAAATCTTCCAGATATTGCTGTTTAATTTTGATACAAATTTCTTGAAGGCTGAAAGATTTTTCTCATTAGCATGGCCATTCAGTACAGACGTTTGCTCAGAGAGACCTGGTTGCCTTCTGTTTCTCAACTTTAGCAGTCTGTAGTCTATTCAAGTACTTATTCTCTCACCAGGAACCATTCCATTCATCTGGAAAATGTGCATATTGATAGTAACTATGTCATAGAATTATTGCAAGTATTAAGTCATACAATGCATGTCAAAGCATTCATCATGATAATATTTGGATAGTAAATTGAGATATACAGTTCATGATTTTTAATCTCAGTCTTGACAATAATAGCTAAATTCAATTCCATACTGACCTCTTGAAAACCTGTAAAATTGTGAGACATTGTACTTCAGACTATCACTTCCTAATATTGTAATAAGTTATACCTTCCCTTTCTTTGAAGACCTCATTCTAGTTACTCAATATCTGCCTTGTCTTTTGTAATACAACCTGCACTTAGGAAGCTCATCCTTACTGGCTTAATTAGTCATCCCTACTAAACACAAATGATTTGGTGCCCTTTGTACTAGAGAGTTCAGAAGAGTTTCACAAGAAACAAACACAGATCATTACCTCAAAAGCCTTGCACTATAGCTGGTACTAAAATATAGGTAAGAAACATACTGAGTCTACACAAGAGCTTCACTTATATGATACAGATAGATCTTTTATTTCTAGACTTTAATACACCCATCACTCCCAGTGCACCCCACAGTTTTTCTGTAGTGAGTCCCTGGACTGTGATATTTTGATCTTGCCTTAACTCTATTAGTCAAATCATACTTGTATTGCATGACAAATGTCTTCTCCTTTTCTTATGTTATCTAATAGTTTATTTTTTTCTCTTTTAAAATTATTTGATTAGTAGTGATGTAACTATATATTCTACTATTGGGAAGAGATTGTATCTTGTTGTTTTTTTCATAATATTTAGAATCTGCTTTTAATTCCAGTTGCTACCTGACATGTCTGTATACACTAAGCATGTTGGAAAGGGAACAAACTTGTAGCTAGTTAGTATTCAGATCTATAGTCCTAGACTTTGAAAGTAGTTTGTTGGATGAAGACTAAGGCAGATTTTTCAATATTAGATAGCATACGAATAAGCAGTGAGATAAATAATTTGACTACAATATGGACCTCTATCTTCTGTTTAAAAAATTTAAAATGTGATAACTATTATGTGCTCTAGAATTCTCTCTAGTGTAATGTTGAGTATGGAGTTGAATCAAGAAAGGCCTTCTATAGTTATGAACTCCTGCTTTTCACTGTCATCCTTCTTGTAGCATCCCTACAATTGTGTCCCCATTTCACTCATTTGGATATTATCTACTTATTTACTATCTATTTTCCACAATAGACCATGGACTACTGAAATTGCAGGGTAGCATCTTACTGATATTTCCAATATTTATCTTAAGGCCAGGCAGATTAAGAGGTTCATTGTTTGCTGACTAAGTTAACAAGCAAATATGCTACATTGGCATCATGGCATGGCTCTCAGGGCTTGGCCTCTGGAGTCAGATTGCTTTGGTTCACATCTCACTCTATTTTTTTTTATTTGTTGGATACCAACAAGTCATTTTTTTTGGTGATGTCTCAATGTCCTCATCCATAAAATAAGGATAAACATGGTACTTATTACAAAGGTTTATTATGAATATTAAAAGTGAGCACATAATGAATTTAGGAGAGTGCTTATAGTTAGACAACAAAACAAGCAACTGCAATTATTTTATTATTTTATTTACTGTTTCAAAAAAATGAAAACATTTGAAAAGAGGGCCTTCAGTGTGCTGGAAATGCCATGTATTACAAAGGAGAGTTTGATATTGTTTTGAGATGGAAGAAATATATGCATATTGGGGCAAAATTAAAGATGCTTTGCAAAACCAGAATGACAGTAAACTCCAGCCACTGCATGTTTATGAGCAGGGTCTTGGAAGCTCCCATTGAAATAAAAGACTGAATACGTGCTTTTGGGTCAAACAAAATATAGCCAACAGTAATTGGTAAGAGGATCTAGTCATTTGAAATCCAAACTGAGAAATTATAAGAAAATGAATTTTCTTTGTGATTATGGAGTCTGTAGCTTGTATAAATGATTGGTTTAGATGTTACATATTTTAGTTGGATTATCACTTAATATTAAATATAAATTTTTTACAATATGGTTTGAGGCATGGCAACTGTTAAGAGAAGAAGGCAACACGTATTAACTTTTCATAAACTTTAAGAAAACCATTTACAATTGATTTTGATTATTTCAGGATTTGTCCTTTATAGAAGTCTAGTAAGACTTTGTACAGAATTGAGAAAAACATTTGTTATAGGTAGACTCATCAGTGTCCAGGAAAATTTATGAGCACTAAAGAAAATTATAAGGTGATTAAAAAGTTAAAAATATTTAGCTCTCTAGCCAAACATGTCACTAAATGATTTTTCAGACAGTATGAAGTCTGGGTAGAATATATATGTGGATGTATACCTTATGCTACAGATAGGTAAAAGTAAATAGCATTACGTTTTTACGTGTCTTTAATTAAACTTTTAAATAACATTAAATTACTTTCAGTCTTATAAAATATTCATGGAATAGATTTTTACTGATAAATCACTTGGTGCACTCTTAAGGGGTCATTTGCCATTGATGCAAATTAAGGCAAGAATGTATCAAGGCATTGATTTGATAAAGGTTAAATTTAAGAAATATATGGATTAAGTTAAAAGATCTTAAACTAACATTATTATATTAATTCCAAGGTTAACATAAGCAATACATTTAATGGATTTTAAAGAAATTTTTAACTTGGTCTTCTTTTATAGATTCAAAAATAGGAACTTTAGAGGCTAGATTATCTCAAGTATATAGTCAATTAAAAAGATATACCAGTGTTTTATGCTATCATTAATTGTTAACGTTTAACATACAGATACTTAAGAGTGGCTGCGTTGCATAAATATAGTGACCGAGGGCTTTCCTGTGGAGAAACATTCTCATCCCTTTCTAAAATTCTCTCTCTCTCTCTCTCTCTCCCCTTCCCTCCCTCTCTTTCTTTCTTTCTTTCTTTCTTTCTTTCTTTCTTTCTTTCTTTCTTTCTTTCTTTCTTTCTCTCTTTCTTTCTCTCTTTCCCTCCCCTTCCCTCCCCTCTCCCTCCCTCCCTCCCTCCTTCCCTTCCTTCCTTCCTCCCTCCCTGCCTCCCTCCCTCCCTCCCTTCCTTCTTTCCTTCCTTTTCTCTCTTTCTGCATGGGACCTTTTTAGTCACCATGTATTCCAGGCTATGTTTGAGCTTGGGATCCTCCTGCTTCAGCTTCCAGGAATGCTGGGATTATAGGTGTGGGCCACCATGCCTGACTACAGTCCAGTACATTTTATTTTGCATTTTGGGATCATTTCTTATTCATTACTTAATAGCTTCAACTGACAAAGAACTTCTTTGGCCTTGGAAACAGGTTTTGTGTACATAAATTTTCTGTACTACTTCAGGCCTGTACAAACCTATGAGTTTTGAGATTGGAGAAAATATTAATACTTCCTCAGCAGAGGAGCTAATTTCAGTTTCTATTTATTTTTTTCATTAGTGATGATTTCAGTTTATTGATGTTAGCCTTGTACTTTGAGCGATTATCAACTCCTGCATTTCTTTGACTTAAGAGTCAAAATATTTCCAGTTAGATGACTACATGCTTTGTAAGTCTTTCATTTAGAGACAGTTATTGTTCTTTATTCAATTTAAATTGCAGGAGTTGGTTAACCATGTATGCAGTGATATTACAGATACATTTAGCCAAAATTCTCAGGGTCTTTTTGGTACTACTGGGATATAAAGGCACAAATGGCACACTCTGGCATCTAGTAGAATATGTGAATTTGTGTTTCTCTGTTCCTTGGAGAATAGTTCTCCTGTGCCATACAACACATGGTTCGATAATGTTTAGAGATAAGCTATTCTTATAATTTGAAAATAAATCATATTGTTGGAGAGAATGCATTCATTTTGAGTACAAGTCTCTATATAAAAAAAGCTCTTTAGAATAATAAACTTTTTGGTGAGTTCAGTATAATAAAAGTTTATTCCTGGAGATTTGAAATGCATATTAGCATAGTAAGCTCTGAGAATTTGTCCCCTCAAAACCAAATGAGCTTTGAGAATGTTTCAAGTTCTTCTACAAAGTATATGTCTGTTTGATAGGTTTAACTTGGCATATTTCAATTGAGTTTGAACGTGGGCACTTTTCATTAAAGTGTGTTTTTCCAAAGAACATTTTTAGTTTATTTATTTGTATCTTTGTTCAGCTCATCTATGAGTTATGTGTCATGCAGATAGGTGACAGGACATGATACTTTGTGCTCAGGAGCCTGAAAGCTGAAGGTGCACTGCAGGTGTCCCCTGGGGATATTTAGGTGCCTGTTTTGTGGAACTTTCTATTTTGTTTACTGAAAAGTCATCTCTTTGATGCTGGGCAAAGTAGTGCAAGTCTGTAACTCCATTGTTCCTGGAAGCTGAGGAGGAGGAGGATCACAAGTTCCTCTGGCCCATCCCGGGCAGGATAGCAGGATTTAGAGAGGGGAAATAAATTCTTATAGGTTAGGGAAGCAAGCTTCTTCCATTCCTAAATGCTTGTTTGCAACCCACGACTCATCTCCATGTTCACTTGCTCCCATATAGTCTTCTGCTGTACTGTCACCCCACATTCTATTGAATTTTATCTGGCTCCTCCAAGAAGCGTTCATGTCTATATCCTTCCAGCCCCTCTGTCTAGCCGACTGCTTACACATAGTGTCTCTCATTTCTTGGATAAATGAATGAGTAAAGGGTTGAAAAAAACCCCTTTTTCCCTTTCTCCAAACAGGTGGATTTGGACCCACACTTTCTTCTGGGCAGCTACTTTCACACTTCTCTTTTTTAAGCAACACAGTTTTTTCCCCCTAGATTGTTCTTGTTTCTCTGCCTGAACTCTCAGGAGAACCAAATTTAATTTCTCAAAAACAATTGAAGAGATTAGAAAATTGTATCTTTGGAGAAGTTTGTATGTTGAAAAATTCATTCGACAGTTCAAATGAATCTTATTTTTTAATGCATTTATCTTCCCTTTAATTAATTTATATCACTTGTCTTTTAAAAGTCAAGTTTTGACTTTAGTATAAATAAACAGAATAAATGGACTAGAAAGTGTTGGTCAACCTTGTCAGTCTTTAGAGATATAGAAATTAGTATAAGATTGAGTGATGTAAACTAGAGAAAGAGGACCACCTAGGATGATCTGTCTAGAAAAAGAAACTTTTTTATTCAGATCTGCAGGAAAAGGTATGCTTTCATGAGCCCATAAGTGGGATATTACATATGGCTTTGAACATCCCTAAACCTCTTTGGAAATGGTTGAAAATATGAATAGCTGTATTGTAGCTAAGGTGTGAAGGTGAACAAAATTATGAAAGTTTTAAGCTGTATTTTTGTTCGAGTTAATTATTTAAGAGAGGCTTTCTTTTTGATTAGGAGAGTTCCACTTTCCCTGCTTCTCTGAGATACATGGTTACTGTTATAGTTAAGGCTGGGCTAGTGTGGCCATCATTGAGGCCATTGAACATTCTAACAAAAAGTATTTTGCTAAATGTTTCACTTCCTTGTTTAAGTTTTTGTTTTGCTTTCCAGGAATAGCTCATTTCTAACAATGCATATCAAGCATTTTTAACTCCTATGATGTTAAGAAAATTTAGGTAACTTGATCAAGGTTATACCTTCTAATAAGCTAGTAGAGCAACTATTACAGCTAGATCTGTCCAGGCAATAAAATATGTGCTTTTGGATACAACATCAAGTACAGTATGTTTTTTTAGATGTTCCCTAAAGTTTTGACAGGAATGTAAATATTCAAGTATTTTACAGTTGTTATCTTTGATAGAATCCTGTGGAAATTAGAGATCCTCTAGTAGTTAGTGACCAAGGTTTCAGTTAGGGTAATATGCCACACTTGACAGTAGGGGAACCTAATAAAGAAATGAGGAAAGTCTTACTAAGATTTCCTGGTTCCTCTCAACTAAGAAGGTGTATATCCCTTTAGAGAGAAATCCCAGTAGTCTTTTTAGGAAGAAGGTAAGCTATTTGACTTGTCTTTCTAATCTATTCTTTCAGCCTCTTTCATTTTTGCATGAGTTTCTCAAAACTTTACCCAAATGAAAAGTAATCCTCTGTAGGGTGTTAGTTGTTGGTTTTAGGTTGTTACCACCACCGAGGGTATTTGCATTTTAACAGAAGGTTTTGAAAGAACTTCAAGCTTCAAGTCTGAAAACAATAAATCTCTATTGGTGGAATTTGAGGTAAGGCAATAGATTGAGCAGGAGATACCTGTGATGAAAGGAGCCCACTGGGTCTATTCTAATCACAGCATGAATTAAAGTGTTCCTACTTAGTAGCCTAACTTCTGCTTCTAGAGTAAAAGCTGTTAGGACAACTCCCGCGGCCTGAATAATGAAGTACTCCTGAACAGTTTCGTTTTCTTTCACAATAAAACAAGTTAAAGGTTCAAAAATTGAAGTATTTTAACTTCCTTTTTCCCTTTCCATTTTCTGCATGGCATCTTACTAGAGATCACCCCAAATCTCTGTTTTTTCCACTGTGGAATTGAGATGTATATTTAACATTATGTTTAGATTCAAATTTCCAGACTTTGTATCTTAAAATATCCTGGTAGCTGTTTGAACCACTAGAAATGATAAAATAGGATTCTTGAGGAATTTGGAGCAAATGACTTTACAAATAGTTTAAAATTTATTTAAATAAATATAGTGAGCCAGGAACCAAGTTTAAGGAGACACATGCATTTTTGTGTACTTTCTGCCATGTAATATTAGAGCAGAACAGATAAGCAGATTATTGCAATTGCTGCTGAATTATAGTAGAGTTGTTCACTGTATATTATCATAGAGCTTGGCTAGAGCACCAGAACTTGAAATGTTTAGTTAAGTAAAATGGAGATGAGGATAGTTTAGTGTAGACAGTGGGCAAGTAGACAGTATTTATAAATGATGTAATAGGAAACCAATGCAACTCAGAAAACTGTTAAGAAATTCAGAACAGCAAAATTTAAGTGATCAATTGAAGAATAAAAACATGAAACTGGAGAAGTAGGCTTAGACCCCTTTAGAGAGCCTGGCATATGCTAAAGAGTATGAATTTCAAAAAACAAAACAAAACTATTGATTAATCAAATGTAAAATAATGGTCAAATTTACTTTTTAGAAAAATCCTTTTGGAATCACTATGGTTGTCTTCATTCTGGACTCCAAGCTCTAGAGTGGGACAAATTTGGATAGAGATGTTGAGAGACTTTGGAAATTTTTAACAGTTCATTAAATAAGAAATGAGGGACTGATCTATATGGTAAGAGTGGAGACACAGAATGGAGAGTAGATTAAAAAATGTCTTCACAGAGATGATATTTGAGTGTGCAAGAGAAGGAAAAGACACTGCTGAATCCTGGATTTTTGGCTCAGTTAAGTAAGTACCATTTTGCTGAAACAGGGAAAGAAGAATGGGTTTCAATGGGGCAGATGCAGATTTCAGATTTGCACAAGCTGAGTCTTAGATTATTACAGAATGTCTAAGCAGGGATGTCTAGTAGAGAGGCATCAATCTGTCTGAATCCCAAGAGGAAGCACTGAACTATAGATGTGTATTTAACCACTAGTCTTAGCATCTTAGTGATGATAGTAAAAGAGATCACTCAGGAAGAATAGAGATTACCTGAAGGCTGTTGATTGATTCCGGATAAATAAGAATTAAAAAGCCAACTGAAGACAAAGAATAAGTAGCTAGACAGATACTTCAGTATAAGCAGGAAAGTACATCCATTGGTTAACAAAACAGACAAGAATTTGCAAACAATGTTCTTGTCCTCTCTAAGACCTGCAGAATCTGACCCCACACAATAAATCTGCCAGTCTCAATCTTTTTCCTTGCTATTTGACTTATTTCGGTTTATTTGAAACAATCTATATACACTCATACATTTTCATCTTTCATTCCGTTTTTGTATCCTCACTGAAGTGTATTTTTTTCCCATTCTTTCCCACATCCATTTCATTCTCTGAATTTTCTTCTAGTGCTTCCACTGCCATCTTTCTTCTCTGAATATGGAAGTCTCATCATCTTCCCTAAGCTCCAGTTAGTACACAGATTACAGTTTTCTTATGAAGTTTTGCATGCTACAATTTGCATCATAGTTATTTATGCATCAGATCCTTTCCCTTTGGCAAGAATGTTAGCTCCTGAAGACTTAAGAACTCACTCACCCAAATTAGTATCCACAGAGTACTGCTTTGAAAACAGCAGGTGTTTAGTAGTTATTTGTTCAGTGACCATATATATTTCTTACATAAAGTAAGAGATAGGGTCTTGGAATCTTCTGATGAGGCAAGGGATCTCAGCTGAAGCAAACATGGAAATCCTTCATCCTTATGGAGGATGTGTCTGACAGTTTTGATATATCTGTGTACACACTGACTAAATAAATGATGAGAGGACATTTCATAAAGGTACATTTATGACATAGAGGCTCAAAGTGGAAATGTAGTAGTAAGGATGTTTCAAAAATTATTGATATATTCTTGATGTTATTTTTATTCAAAAATAGTGAATCTTGTCTCCTCTTCACCTACTTTTATAATTTTAAAAGAATCTTGTGTAAAAGCCACCTACAAGACAAGTACTATAAAACGCTATTATTTATTACAACACTATTATTTATCCCAAAAGTAGATGTAACATGTTATGTTGGCAGTTTCTAAAATGTCCTAGAAATAGTCCCAAGCCTTTCCAATATATTTTATATATTAAAAGTGAGGCAACTTAGTGAAGTTATTTGCTTAAATAAAGTAAGGGTTAAATGATAACTTGACTTATCTTTTAGATGACAAAAAATAAACAAATTGGAAGACCTTTTCACACATTAGATATGTATTGTCATTTATCATCTAGATATCAGGCTAGCAGTGTGAAGTAATAAAACATATCATCGAAAAATGTGCTATAGGTCTGAATCACTCTTTCATTCCACCTCCCAGCTAACTGTAGTATTAAATCAAACAAGCAGAACATTTCCTTAGGCAGCCATTGCCTTTTAATTTCCTGAAGAACCTTAAAATATCATTCATTACAAGTACTACACATATTTGGTTTTTAAAAGTCTCATAAATCAATAGCAGGCTGACTGTAATAATTATTACAAGTTAGTGCATAATTTTCGTGCTGAAGGCTGCATGCAGAACTTTAGCATATGCAAACGAGGCAATTCAAACTGTGTATAGATATTAATATGAAGAAGCAGGTAACGAGGTGCAGGCTATGAATTATGCATCAGGAGTGGCTGATCTTCAATGAGGAAAATGAATTCAGCATGTAATCTAATTAGTGATGGAAGTCTATTACATCTAACTGCAAAAGCAACCGTCCTTGAAACAAATTTATTTACAGTCCATGTTACCACTTGAAACAACTTTGAAATGATATGTAAGACAACAGCTTAATTGTAAAATTTTTTGTTTGTTTGTTTCAGTTCTAGACCTGGAAGACCTCCTAAGAGGACTCAAAGTGTCACCTCCCCAGAGAACTCTCATATCATGCCACATTCTGTCCCTGGCCTCATGTCTCCTGGAATAATTCCGCCAACAGGTAAGAGTGTTATTTATTTACACCAAAAATATTAAACATCAGCCAACGTCCTAGATTTTATACATAACTATTGTTACATTCATGTTTTTACACATCAATTTTATTTTGTGCACATTAAGACAGTGTTACTGGTGATAGTTTATTTCAGACTATATTGTGATTATCATTACTTTTTTATTTAAAATAAAATGAAAGATGCTTAATTGAACACGATACTAGAAGCCATTTTAATTAATCCTCCCACAATATCAAAAAGTAAATTATTCCTTTTCTTTTTAAGGAGTAGATCCTCAGTGAGAATCAGTGGCATGACTTTCTCAAGATTGCTCAGCAGACAGCTCCCAGTGTTGGTTATTCAGACTCAGCTCTCTGAATTCTAAACTTAATTCTCATCCTGTAAGAACTAAGAAATGGGAGGCATACATTCAAACAGAAGACAACTATGTGAAATAGAAAATCTATTTTTCTCAAACAAATTTCTATTACCACTACTTCAAGGAAGTCATATAATTACATAACCTCCACACTATAAACAAATTTATGTGAACAGCAGAAAAAAATAGCTCATTTGATTTCTGCCACCTGCATGTGTTCATTAATTCTTTTGTTTACTTACACATATTTGCCCACTTCCACTTTCCATTAGGAAATGAGACAGTTCTATGAGCAAATTCAAATAATGATATTACCATGTAACATTTATATTAATTCTTACTCTCATGGAAGCTTATTGACAAGATAAAAATATAAACTATAAAAGACATATAATACATTACAACTGATAGAAGAGAAAGTTGGCAAGAAGAAAAGAAAAAATACTTTTTGTCTCTGACTTCCCATATCAGTATTTTCATTTGCTTTGGAACCTTGTCCTTTTCTGTGTTCTATTACAATCATGGATCATCTGATTTCATATTCCAAATGTAGGCAAAAGTTCCTTCAATTACTGACTCTTTCTAACACATCTTTATTTTTGTGGCAATATCAGAAGATTTCATTCACCTTTGTGAATATTTATCAAATATTAATTGATCTGAATTTTAAAATCTTAACTTTATATATTTAATACTTCTTTCATCAATTCACCACAGAGTCTTAGTAGCAAATAATTGAAATTCCCCCAGTATGAACTTTTATGCTAATTTTGTGGATCAAAATTTGGGATATAGAATAATGAAATTAATAACTAAAAATGACCCAATTTCAAAGTGGGTATCATTTTCAATTGTTGAGCTATACATGAGTCTCAAGTTGTTAAATCCTGTTGTCTGAAATTCTAATTCAAAATTATAGATTTGTGAAACAAATTGATATAATTTAGTTAAGCTTTGACTGTATATATTTAATTAAATGATAAAATTTCCACTTTTGAAATTTTAGTTTTCGGATACTACATAAGAAAATCTTCTGTATTACACATTAAAATCTTATTTTTCATATATTTTATCATTGAAAAATTTAAATGTGAAAGGAGAAAGACCTAAATCTTTGACTAATTAAATTCAAGTGACCTATGTTTTGAATTTTTAAGTGACCATGTCAGTAATCATTTTGTATATTTGGTCAGTTTGTTTTGACTATCAAATGTTACTTAATCATAGTTGTTTCAAAGGAAAAATATATTCTAGATTGTGTTCAAATTATAATAGGGAAGATCTGGTTCCAAATTGTCTTCCAATATTTGGTTTTTCAAGGTTAAGACTATAAATAATTTATTACCAAAGCAATAAGATGGTGCCATCAAAATCTAAATATAGCAACTCCTCATATAATTAATACCAATTAAATCTGAAGTGAAGTTTTGTTTTGGTTTGGTTTTGGCGGTACCAGGGGGCCACTGAGTTACATCCTGGGCCCAAGTTTCTTTCTTTTTTTTTTTTTTTTTTTCCTTGAGACAGGGTCTCACCATGTAGTTCAGACTACCTTGAACTCACTATGTAGCCTAGGCTGGCCTTGAACTTGCAGGGATCTTCCTGCCTCTGCCTCCCAAGTGCTAGGATTACAGGTGTGTGCCATCATGCCCAGCTAAAATAAAGTTTCTAAATAAAATTAGTTCATATATTGAAATCCGAAATCAAAACCTGAAGTTACTTTAAAAAATATGGATAAATAAATACGGGAGATAGTTTCAACTTGACTTGTCATTGGTCAATTATTTTAAAGCAAAATCCTTTATATATTTCAATTGCCATGTCATCTTTTCAGCTCTTTCATGTCTTTGTTCTTTCTTATGTATGAACCCAGAAGCCAGGACTTCTGTCAAGCTTGCCAAGCATTGTACTGAGAAAGACTTTATGAAATTATATTATAGACAAAAATGAGGAAATGGGCTCATGAGGAGAAGGACTGGATTGTACAGGGGCTCTTGAACAAGTCAGTGAATGGTTTAGCTGGGCCTGTTTGCTCACTGCTGCTTCATGCAGTTCACTGACTTCCATCTTCTAGACAATGGTCCAAGCGTATGAGGTTACCAGACTATATTTGTTGCACTTGAATGACGTTATTTTAATGTATTAAATGTAATACCCCTTTTTGCATAAACATTTTCTACATAAAAGAAGTTTAGATTTTAGGAAACACATAATAATGCCCCTCAATGTCGGGGGACATATTACTACCTTATTAATTTGAAATCTCATAGTCCTAAAGAAATCTTACAGATCTCAAGAACTGTAATACCTTTCTCCTGGAAAGTACTTTCTCTATTAGAGGAATTGAATTCAGTATAAATATATAAACTTCATATCTTAGAATTTAATTTTGTATTTTCTACTTTCCTTAAAAAACATGCCATTTTTGTCTTCCCAAGATGAAGAAAGTAAAATGTGTTTTTAAAAAATCTTATAAAAATGTACATTTATATTTTTGACAATAAGCAAACTATTTTGTTAATATTTCTGTTTCCAACCTGTGAGTTTGAATTAAAAAAATGTTTCTAAGAGACTGTAGTTATAAGAATACCATTAAAAGACATGAATTTGTGTTTTTAAATTAACAAAAATAGAGAAACCTATAAATTTCAAAATAGAAAAAGATGCAAATAAAAGTCCCACTTAATTTCAAATCCTAAAATTTAAATTTCAGCTTGCTTACGAATATGTAACTATACATTTGTATTCCTAATAGTCATAACATTAAAAAAGAATAAAATGTTGCAAATTTGCCTTCAAAGTTGCCTAACTGTCCCATAAAGGGAAAGCTGATTAATTTTGATGAATTCATAAATATCCATTGATTTGTTACTGGCCATTCTCTTATTTTTAATTTTCTATAATTGAAGATTGGAATTATCTTGCTTGGAAGCATTTGTTTTCTCAGAAACGATTGTCTTTATTTTATAAAAGCCATTTTTCAGTTTTGATATTATATATTTAGGTACTTATAATTTAAAAACACAAAACAAAACAAAAAAGACCAGTGAGATTTCTTCTGGAGTTTTTATTTACTATTTTGGTTGCTTCAGTACGCCTGTATGTAACTTTAGAAGGGGGCATGGGCAGATGGTGGTAATTTCCAGAAGTTATGGTTGTCACCAGATGCCATAGCAACCAGAAGTTGAAGTTCATGAAAGAAAGAAGCCTCTTTGTGGAGTCTCATAAGGCAATACCTCCTGCAGTGGTCACTACATTTATTTTGACTGAGTACTTGTCATAAATCATTTTTGATAATAAATACCAGTTTGGGAAAAAATCATCTTAGCAACAGCATTCCAAAAACATTCATACATTTTATAGAATGATGTTTATTGTACAGTTAAGGAAAGGGTATTTATGAATTCAAGATACTCCCTTCTTGTGCTGAAAGTGCAATTGAGATATGATATTTGGTCAATTTCTTTATTCTTATCTTTAGGTCAGAATGCAAACTCATCTTGAAATACAATTTTTATATCAATATTAAGAAGTTACTTACTGAATCCTAAAATACTTGCATTTGACGTCAAAAGAAAAGTTATCCTGTACTTATTTTCTTTCAAATACACTCAGAATAAGCGAATGATTTATAGTTTTACTTTGTGGACATGTCTTTTCTCTCTCTCCTTGACTTTGTTGACACATAACTGAAGTGCATTTATTTATTTTTGTTTTTATTTTTTTGAAGTGCATTTAAAGAAAGAAATTGCAAATGCACACATGCACAAACACACACACATGAACAATGTCTAAAAAGAATTTAGATATGCAAATCTATCATTTTGGAAAAAAAGGACCAGGACAATATTAATCCAGAGTTAATCCTGTTGAAACATTCCTATTTAAAAAGTTTAAAGGAAAACATTCTCATATATATCAATGATAAACAAGTATATTTTCAAAGCTTATGTTCTTTATTTTTCCAGCTAAATATTAATAACCACCAACAACATCCAAAATACCCCCTTTGTAATATCAACATCTGTAATATTTTAAGTTCTTTAAACATTACACTTTCTCAGGAGAAACTTCATAGCATAGAACTGTGCCTTATATGTTGAGAAATTTATTATAATAAATGTATGATATTCCATGGGGAAACTTATAAGTTAGGATGATAGAAAGATTTACAAACTAGTCACAAATATAATGATCATCTTCACCGATCTTAATAATCTACTGAATACCTTACTCAAAGAGTAAATATGATGTAAACTATTTAAACCATTCATGTTTATACAGTAATGGGAGTTTTTCACATAGTTTATATAGAGTGAGGTTCTAACACTGGACACTTTTAGAGTAGCACATTGTATCTATTACTAACATAACTTATATTTCCTTTTATTTTTTTCCTGAAGAGGAAAATACAATAATATAGCTTCTTTTTTCCCCCTTTATGAAAGGCCAACCTAAACACTAGACTTCATCATGTTTCTTAATAAGTTTTGAAATTTGCACTGAACACTTGTATTTTTTTGTGGCTGCTGTAACAAGCCACAAGCTGGGTGGCAGAAGAATAGGAACCTTTTCTATAACAATTTTGGAGATCAGAAATTGGAAATCAGTATCACCATGTTGAAATTATGGTGCCAGCAGGGCCAGATGCCTTGGAAGTCTCTAAGGGAAAATTCATCTTTGGCGCTTTAAGTTTCTGGAAGCTGCTGGCATTCCATGTTTTGTGACTGCTTCACTTCAGTTTCTCCCTGTAGTTTTGTTGCCTTTTCCATGTGTGTGTGTGTTGGGTGTATAAAACTGCCCTCTGCCTCTCTCTTGTAAGGATGCATCTGAGTGTGTTTAGGATATTTTGGAAAATAGAGGATAATCTCTCCATCAGAGGATTCTCTGCATAATCACATCTGCAAAATCTCCTGCTCCATGTCAAATATCATTCTTAGATTCCTTGGATTAGGACGTGGACATGATTTTGAGGGCCAATGACAGCTTACCACACCCAGTGAATCCCTGGAATCTGAATTGTAAGAAGTCCAAGTGTGGTGTTGTAGACGTGCTTCTAAATGTAGCCTCCAGGAAGTTTCTGAGCAGTTTATTCACTGTTGTAACCCAGTATGTTGAATATTGCCTGGCAGGGAGCAGATACTCAAAATAAATATTTGCTCTATGAATATGGCTAATAAATATTTAGCAAAGGATTTCTGAGAGAAATTATGCCTCACAGTTACAAATGTAAACAGCGGTGTGTTAGTGCAGCTTCTAAAGTTCTAATAAGCACCTATCGGCTCCAGGTTAAAGATTTAGAGTCTAGATCCGAAAGGAAGTGTATTAACTGTATGGAAGGCATTACTTGTATGTTCATAGGTTGTAATGGCTAAATTTAAGCATTATCATTAACAGTTGGTGAATTTTATACCTCTAGATTGATGTTCCAGAAATGCAATATTTAAAAGTATAACATAGCATACTATGTTTCGATAATCCCTGCATATATCTATATAATGATATATATTTTTTTACACTATATAATCCTTAAGGATTAGACTTTTCATCATGCCCATTGCATCATGATTTAAAACTAATTTAATGCATATTTGAACAAAATATACCTCTGAATTTAATTGAATGTAAATAAAATTTTGACATGAGGAAGTACATGATATATATTTTATATGTAATATTCATTATAATCTAGAACTAAAACCAAATCAAATATGCCCTGACCTTGATACTAGCATAGAATTCCTAAAATTTTTTCTGAGCTCTTAGAGAAAAGATCTGTTATTTTTAGATTTAATTAAATAACTACATATTACATTTCTGGACAGGCCTCTCATCTACTTAATTTAGAGGAAAATTACAGACCTTTTTTCTCTAATTTATTTCTTTCCTCCAAGTTTCTATTGAGTTCTGTTATCTCATATGCCTACACTGGACTGTACTAAAATTATAATCTTCTTCCATCTCTCTCTCAGTAGATTTGCAGTAATGAAGTTGCGAATGTCTTTAGTTCACTAATTGCAAGGTATTGTTTGCTTCCTTTTTGGTAATGTGTTGCCTCCTTTGACAAGAGTTTATTTACACCAGGAAAAGCAAATTAAATTTTCAGAGTCAACTCTTGGTTATGACAGTAAATGCTGTGAAGATCAGCCAGAGTTTCATAGAGTATACTTTTATTAGTGAGATTCTTAGACACTGCTAATCCTTTGGTTTTACATTGTCTTCTGCTGTTTTTTATTGCACCATGTAACTTTTTGACCAGTAGGAGGTGCTATTACTGTCCTAGTTCCTCTTTAACCTACAGAAATCAGAAATAGAAATATTTATTTAAGGAAAAAAACCCAACTCTGCTGTAGGCATATTGTGAAAAATCCTAAAAGATGTTTATAGGACAAAAGTTACGCAAAACAAGATAAGCAATATGATTTATTTAGTCTCTCTGTTTGGTAGACTTTCCCCTCTGAGATTCACTTCAGAGCTTCAACTTCTCCTAATTGCATGCTTTAGCTATATTATTAAAGATTTAACCATACTATATTGGAAATTTTTTTCTCTCCATACTCCTTAAGAATCTGTTTCATGACTTCAGTCTGCCTTTATAAAGAAGTAGAATTTCTAATTGGAAAGAATGGCTGCTTAAAAGGTGAAAAGCTCACATAGTATTAGTAAAATTCTGCATTTAGTATCCTGAAATATTTATTGCTGCTTTTATGAACTTATTTAAGATCTGATTTGAAACATTCTATATGAAAATCATTAAAACTTTTCATTTGGTTCCATAATCATATTAACCAACACTGGTAAAACTTTGCAAAGTGTTGTTATAACCCTAAGCATAAGGATTAGGGATACAAGTAAAGGGTGACAGCGATGCCATTTCACTTTGCACTTCAGATAATATTTGGGGTGAGCATCACAGATTTTAGTATGACATTGAAACACTGGTAAGCAGTTTAAGCTGTAAGAGAATAGACCAGATTTTGCGGATTTGGAATTGATTATGATATTTAGTTTTAAGAAAATTTACACAAAGTTTGAAAATGGGTAAAAGAGCAGAACCACACTGTGCTCTTCTGAGGACTCAAGTTTGATAGACTAAAATTACAGAAATGTCGGTATTGGGTTCCAGAAGGAAGAAAAGGGACATGACGACGTACCTGCTTAGTATGTGCAAGGCCTGAGGTTCCCTACCCATGTTCTCAGCACTGGAATAAAAAAGTGTGATTTGCATAGAGAATTCTCTGAGAGGGGAATGGATTAGTAATAAAACTTTAATTGATCCTTCTCATCAGAATGTTCAAGAGGAAACTATTGTGAGCAGTTGTTAACCATAATTTTTATAATAAATTTATTTTTATAGGCTATATTATGTATGGCATAGAAAAGAAGTTACTTTCAAAAATCATTTCCCTTCCTGACTACCAGCCACTCATTTCCTCTGTTAATAATCACAATTAGGAAATTTTGAAAGTTATTTTGTAGTAAGAGAGAGATAAGTTGGGTAAGATCATCTTACTTCCTTCTAATTATAAAATTTGATGACTATGTTTTGTTTGACATGGAGTTTTCTTCCTTACTGAGCATGGTGCCTTTCCACCTAAACGATGCCCATCTTCAGGGTTCTATATTGTGTTATTACATGGTTTGTTTTGGTGGATTTAAAAATTTAACGTGTGTGTGTGTGTGTGTGTGTGTGTGTGTGTGTGTGTGTATGGTACTGGGGATTGAACCTACTTACCTTTGCACTGAGCTATATCCCCAGGTTTTTAAAAATTTTTTAAACTTTAAGACAGGATCTCACTAAGTTGTTCAGCCTGGTCTCAGACTTGAGATCTTCCTGCCTCAGACTCCCAGAGCACTGGGTTTACCACCACGCTTGGATTTTAAAATTACTTTTGAGATGGATGTTTCGTATTTTCCAACAATCATACTCCTTTTTGCTACACTGCTTTTCAAGGATGGAATAATTAGCTCATGGATGAAACTGTGAGTGTGGCAAGGCAGGAAACACTTTCTTTCCAAATGAAAGAGATTTCAAACTATGTTTTCTTCTGTTCCTGCTGTCCTTTTGGGAATACCCCTGAAGGATCCATAGCTGTAAAGTTAGTAGAAGGAAATGGCAACTTTTGACACTTATACCAGTGATAGCATTTGCAAGAAGACTGGAATCAGATATAATAATAGAAGGATTTAAAATAATTTACTGAAAAACCATGAACTTACTACATATTGTTTTGATTTGACTTTCCAGCTTAAAAACTAAAGTTCCAAGACAGGGGCCAATCTCTGAAAGTCAAGGGGAACTTTCAGGAGCCCCCCTTTGAAATGTACCATAATTGAGCCATTTCAACCTTTCAATTCATTACTTCTTTCATTGTAAAAATGAATTTTTTAAAAAATCAAAGCCATTTTTGTAGAATTGTTATGAATGTCAAATGAATGTATAGCAATTTTTTAAATGATAAATCTAGACTAAGGTAAAATATTAAATTAAATGTGCTGATACCAGTGATTATTATTGCTTCCTTTCTATTTTTCACATTTAAAAATAAAATTGATCACATTTAAAAATGTATAGCTGTGATATAAAGGGTCTTAGTTTAACCAGTCATTTGTGCTCACATAGATGTACTCTATAGACATTCATAATAATAGGAATTAACACTGAGTTTTGATGATTACATATTTACTTTTCAGAACTTTATGACATAATATTTTTATATAAACCTGTGTTTGTGGGCAAAATAAGCTTTATGGATATGAAATGTCACTGCTACTCTTATATGTTAAAACTCCTATATATTGCCTTCAGAAATATGCACATTACAAATGGTACTAAGCCTTAAAAATGGAGATTGCTTTCAATTGATTACGTCTGTATGCTGAGCTGTTTAGCTGTTGGAAATGGACTGACATATTGTAAAGTAAACAATGAAGCTGGTTTTCAAAATGATAAAACTGTAACCTAATCCAATAAATTGAATCAGATTACACAAACACTTTTGCACTTCATTAAGGAAGTAGTCAGTATAATTAATGTGAGAGCTTTTTATCATATTCACTCGTTGATATATGGCTGAAGATATACCACAGTGTACTATGCTATTCAAAGATCATTGTGCTGTTTCACATGTATGATTAAAGTTGCCACAAACTTGATTCCTACAGAAGATTACCATTGACATTTTTTGTTAATTTTGGGATATAATGAATATATTATGACTCATCTCTTCACGGCACATTATTTTTCAAACAAAATAATATTGTGATATAGGTCCTATTTTAGAACTAAAAAGGCTGGCTTTCATTTTCTTCCTCATCATTTGCTATCTAAATGACCTTGAATAATAATATTTGGCATCATTTATTTAATGTATAAATACTGGTGTATAAAATAAATACTGGTAAATACTGGTATATAAAACATTGCATTAGGGAAGAGGGAAGAAATGTCAACAGCCTCATCCAAAGTTACATATTTATGTAGTTGTGAATTCAACTTTTTCAGCTTTTGTTTATTCTTTTCCTACATCAAGTTGACTTCTGAGATACCTACTTGGGTCATTTATAATCCATTGTAAGATTTGCCTTACTTCTTAGTTTATAGCACTTTGTAAAGAAAGAATGAGCTAATGTATCAGAAAGCATTTTGGAAACATTATTTTCATAGCAAGATATCTGATTTTGAATTTCATTGTGATGATTTTCAAAGCAGATTTTTGCCTTATTTCATGTAGAATGTAAGTATTTATTGCAGCATGTGAGTGCTGGGAAGAATGGCTTTTTATATATTTTTGGGATCATATTATAATTATTTCATTATTTTAAATTTGGTTCTGTATTTTTCAATTAACTCAATTAATAGTTTTCTTCTGATATAATCCCCTTCCCACATTAGGGATTATTTACCTTTATATATAGATTTTATGATTCATATTTAATACACTGAAATGTATCAAATCCCATGAGAGAATAATATTCTTTTCAGATAAAACATATTATTAATTTACATTTAAGTAATGCAGTGATTGTGGACATTGCCTTTTAAAAAATACATATTTTCTAATTATCTGAACTTGTTTCCTGGAATGTGAGGATATGACTTAAGGAAACATCTTATTGAGTTACAAGGAGATGCTATACTTTGTTTTTTCTAGAGGGCTTTACAAAAGCAAGTTACTTGCAGTTAGACTTTGAAATATGATGCTCTACCAAGATTCTCTTTAAACATGTAAAATAATCAATACTACAGTCAATAAAATGTATAATCCCTTCAGCAAAATATGATTTCCTAGAAGTTAATTTTTGAAACTATTCTTTTTCCTATTAAAACATTTGTTTTCTAAATATGAACTGTAACATTATAAAGGTTTAGAAAACTCATCCTTTTATTTGGATACTTAATTCATCTATTAAAGCAGTAAAGCCCTTTGTGTTTTCTATTATTTTATATGACTTAATCAAATTCCTCCAGGAATTATATTACAGAAAATGTTTAAGTAGAATTACATAGTACCATGTTGATTCAAATGAATATATTATGATGATATTTTGAACTTGTTTGAGCATGAGATTCAGCTCATTATACCTAACCTTTAAGTTATTTACTGAATAAATTAAATTTAAGGGTAACATTCTAAGGAGAACATTTTACCATATGACCTGTCCATATGAGTTGTCTTTTTGATTTATAATGGCAATTGGTTTCTCAGCATGAATTTCATGACATAATAATATTCTATGAATTTTTGAAATTATAGTGAATTCTACATCAATCATCTATAATAAAATTCTATATGTATCAATGAGAGACAATGATTGGAATATAGATGTTTTGTAAATATGGACTTCCTTCTCAGAACCAGTATGGTTATTTTAATTAAAAGAGAGGTTGCTTCTTTTGAGTTTTCTTTAAATTGACCATAAAAACAGTCAAATCATGACTCTTACTAACATACCATTCCATCATCTCAACAGCAATTTGACACATATTTCCTTAAATGTGTTGACTATCCAGCCAGCCAGTTTTACCTAGGCCACTGTTGTTCTTGACTTTAAGTCAAACAAATTAATGTCTTAAATTTCAGAATTATAATTAAATATAGGGCTACCAGTATCTCCCCATGTTTCATTTTTCTGTAAAAATTAGAGAGTTATAAAGTAAGATTTCAGGTGTGTGAAGAATTGTATGCAATTTCCTTTAGAAAATATTACTGAAAATAACTTCTTACAGTTTTCATGTGTATTTCTTCTAGTTCTATGTCAAAACTCTACACATAGAGCTTTTTCTTAGCAGCTACCTTACTTTTCTTTTAATCCTAGCTGTGTTCTTAAAATGGTATATCAATCAGTGTGCTTCTTTATTTTTCTGACATATTTTTATGTCATCTTTTCATTAATGTTATTACATTTTTCGCTGATTCTTTATTTTCTTATTATTTAGCATGATTTAGCATTTTACAGAATGATGAACCCAATGAATATATTGAAAGGGAACATTATTATTATTATTATTATTATTATTATTATTATTATTATTATTTTTGTACCGAGGATCGAACTCGGGTTCTTGCGCTTGTGCAGCAGGCGGTGAAACCACTGAGCTAAATCCCTGGCCCTAGGGAACATTAATTTTTAGAAAATCTTGTTTTAAAGCACAGTCCTCATCCTGTGCTTCGAAAGAGGCATTGCAGGCTGGCTCACAACAGTACATTCACATTCTCCAGCCATTGAAGCAGCACAATTGCAAGTTCAAGCCTAGCCTGGGAAATTTAGTTAGAATTTGTCTTACAATTAAGAATTAAACAAAGAGGGATATATACGTAGCTCAGTGCTCCTTCGGTTCAACCCCCAGGACTGTAAGCAAGCAAGCAACAAGCAAGCCAGGAAGCAAATAGTAAGTAAATAAATGAAACTTTTACAAGTAAAAATACTTGAAATTGGCTTCAAAATATTTGCAGGCATTTATCTACATAGTATTTCTTATATGTCCCTTTTTTGACTGCCTATAGCAATATAATGGATAGAAACAAAAATAATTTATCAGATACATGTGCATTTTATTTAAAAATTCCAACTTTTATATGTGACATCAAAATTCTTGTCTATAGTTTTCACTACTATGTTTTCATTTGTTAGCAAAGTCTCTGTTTAAAGCATAGTTAAATTAAATATAATTTAATTAATCAATATAATAGATTGGTTAAAATAAGGGAGATTCAAACCATTTATTGAGTAATCATCACATGGTAGGAATTTTGCAAATAGCTAATACATAATTTATTTCACATGACAACTACAAAGGAGATATTGTTTGTCTTATTTTACAGATGAATAAATTAAGATACACAAAATTTAAATAACTGGCTGAAGTTAAAGCAAAGAACACAATCAAGCATTGAACTCAGTGCTAAATGATTATAAATCTTGTTTTCATTTTATCATCTCTGCTGTTTCCAAGAAATCCATTAATCTCTTTAGGTAACAATCATATTTTGAACAGAATGGAAATAGGGTGAGCTAAAATAAAGATGTTTCTTTTAATGATAGTCAACTTTTAATAGATTATTTCAAATTATCATTAGTGTGATTAATTTTAATTTGAAAAACTTCTCAACATAACTTCACATGTTGGAGAGTTAAGTAAAATTTTTTGTATTTTAGGTATTTTAGTCATTGCTGTAAACTGTCATATTTTTATAACAAATTATAATTCTTAATGCTGGTAGAAAGCTTAAGGACTATTTTAAAATAGTTCTATCTTAAGACATTTTTATGTTTAGCCTCATGATTTTGGAGTCTCATTATATGGGTAGCAAAGGAATAGTGTGAGAGAAATTAAAAGCTATATTTCAAAATTTGTGATAAGCTTAATTCCTTAATAACGTGTTACATTTGACTTAATGCTAACTTGACTATCACTTTATTGAGGGTTTATGGAAAAGCCTATATAACTTTTTTTTTACATTGTACCTTGCAGAATGATGTAGTGCTGATTAACTGACAAATGGTTAATGCTATTAGAGTTATTTCTGAATTTTAGAGTAGTTAAATGTAGAATCATGTTATCAGTAAGCCCCAAGCATAGCATTTTATCCTAAACAATTAAAAATTAATTTTTTAACTTTTATTAATCACTCACTCTTATGTTCTCATTTGCCCTATTCCTCATTAGTAGAAAAATCTCTGTTATTATTATTTGTGCAATTGATATATTACTTGGTTGAAGCAATATAACAATCGACAAACACTTTGGCTCCAAGAATTATAAGTAATAGCATACAACATCAAACACTAAGTTTTTGATATAATTTGGAAAATAATTATAGTTATATTCAGATATTTAATTTTAAATTATAATTATAATGTTTTGAAAAATATAAAAATATCAGTATGATACTATTGTCATGCATTTCTTCTTTGTGAAAACTGAGTTCTTGCTCACCTACCTATGAAATATGGCAAATCATTAATTCATAAATACACAATACCTATCTTCCAACTATATAAAAGCAAATGTAGTGAATTTCATAATTCTATCATTAAGATTATTCCACTTTTACATTGCATCTATAGTAACAGTAATTTACTCTTTACCATTTTTACATCAAGATCTCAATGAACAGGAAATATAAATTATCTCAACTATTCTTGTCTGTTAAACACTTCAAATTCTGCATTTAGTTTGGTATTCTGCATTATTCTATTTTCAATGAAACAGGTTATTTCTGAAATTCAGAAGCTTAGTCTTCATAGAAAAATGGACCTATAACATTTTTTATTTTATATTGAATCTCAAAATCCAAATGAAAGATTTGAATATTAGGACCTTGACTTGACTCACCTCTGCTTAATTTTGACAGTTATCTTAAAGTGAATTTAGTGTTTAATGAAATTTTCTGGACTGATAACTCAAGACCTGAAGGGAACAATTCTAGTCGTGAGAAAGTAATTTTCTGGCCTAATTACACCTTTGGCCTCACTACAAAGTCTGTCAACAAAAATGCCAGGTTTGATCATGATTTTTTTTGACATGTATTCACCAATCTACTTCACAGGAGAATTTTTTTACAATAGCATTTGGTATTTGCAACCTAAGTACGATTTTACATCTGGGAATAAAACCTCAACATACTGTTTTCAGTTGGTGAGTTATTTACATCCTTTTTAAATTTGAAAAACTATGTGGGTACGTGAGTATTGATGAACTTTACATAGCACACTCTGAAAGTCTGCCTATCATATTTTTAGATGAGGTGGCCATATGAATTGTATCAATAGCAGCCAGTAATGAATTTTTTCAATAAAAGACTGTACAATCTTTTTCTTTCTTTCTCTTTCTTTCTTTCTTTCTTTCCTTCCTTCCTTCTTTCCTTCCTTCTTTGTTTTTTTTCTTTTCTTCCCTCTCCCTCCCTCCTTTCTTCTCCCTCCCTCCCTTACCCTACTCTCTCCCTTTCTTTCTTTCTTTCTTTCTTTCTTTCTTTCTTTCTTTCTTTCTTTCTTTCTTTCTTTCTTTCCTTCCTTCCTTCCTTCCTTCCTTCCTTCCTTCCTTCCTTCCTTCCTTCTTGTGGTACTTGGGATCAAACCTAGACCTCACACATAATAGAAAATTTCTCTACCACTGATCTACACTCCCAGTCCTATAATATCTATTTCTTATTTATATTCACTCTTAAGACCTAGGAGATTTAGAGAATCTAATAGTTGGTCATATATAAAATTAGTATCTTCCTTTAGGGGTTCTTTGATTAACTTCAGCCACTATCTCTTTGTATGACACTGGCAATTCTCTTAAATTTCTGAACATGAGTTTTGCTTTATATATTATTGCTTCAGTAGCATTTTGTTTAGTTGTTAACCTTGGACTTATTTCTCCCTTTACCAGGAGGCAGAAAACTGTTATATTAAAGATCTGTGTGTGTTCTTCATACAAACCCAGGCTATATTTCCCCAACCTGAATTAGTTATCCTCTGAATCTAGGTGTTTTACTTTCTCCTACTATGTTTTATTAAAACATTTCAAATATCTAGGTTGCTACTGATAGCTGTATTTAGTAGAAGTTAAAGTCTGTTTACAGAAAGTTACAAAACATAACTGATTGATACTGTTAAAGTGCTGTCTCTACTGTTCAATTTTGAGTTCTTTATCTACTTGTAATAAATATTTTTTTCAATAGAAAAAGTTAAACGCGAACACATGAACATACACAATCACACACACCTTTAATTCCAAAGTAGGGATTTATAGCCATCAAATATAATATCTTAAAGTTGTAAATAATTTGAATGAAATATATTTATATTTATTATCATAAAATAGATTCATAACTATTTCAAATGTCATTTGTGAAATATACACTTTAGAAGTCATCATTTACTTATTCCACAAACATTTATCCTGAGTTACATATATGAATGACATTGCCACTCGACAAATCATAATTGATGGTAAAAAGTGGCAGGTACCCAAGATACATAGTAATAAAAAACCATGTATGTTTTCTAAAGAGGAAAAGAAAACTGGGGTTTATGTTAATGATCTTTGTGAATGTTTATTGTCATCTTGGAGGAAATGGTCTTTTATATTTGCTTAAAATGGATATGCTTTGACTCAAATTTATTTGAATGACACTAATATATGAGAAGTAAGTTTGATAATGATATTTGTGAAAAAATAGAAAGGGTTTTACATAATTATAAAGAATGTAATGTGGAGTCACAGTTTTGGATATTTAACAGAGGGCAGAGCTAGACAAAATCAGTCACATATGAATCAGAAAAATTGGGGTTGGTGTTCCAAATAGTCACCCACTCTGCTGTGTGGACCACATTGCACTGGAAGCTTGTAAGAACTGTTTTAACTACTCTCTGATAGGTTTCTTATAAAGGGATTATTTTTAATATTTAGGAAAAATTTAAAAATTTTATTATAATTTTTAATTCTAAGATTTGATATGCCTATGAAATAGAAATAAATTTAACTTTAAGGAGACATTTATTCCTAAAACTCTTCATTTTTTAATATATATACTAATTTTGGGGTACATTTTAGGTATACAATATAATGACATTCATCATTGAAAATTTGTACCTTTGTGTAATCTATCTTGGTTTTTATTTTCTCCATTCCCCTGCCCTCACTTCAACCCCTCCACCCACCCCTCCTTATTTACAAAGACTTTGTTTCCATTTTTAAATTTTCTCATATTAATTTCATTCTCTTCTTTGATATTTTATTTTGGACATATATCACCTAGCAAGTTTACATGCCTTTTCGATATTGTGTAGAAGCAATATTGTTAAATTGATTCTTTAGAGCTGACATACATACATTTGATCACATCATATTTAGATTTATCAATTTGTCTAAAATGCTATAATATTTTAGGACACGGTTTAAGTAATATTCATTCTTTTCTTTTCTCATGATATTTTAATAGTTATTGGGCAGACCTAAGAGAGAATAAAAACATTGTATTTAACCTAACAGAAAATGAAAATATAGAAGATTCCAGGAAATTTATTTAGCTATTTACTAAGACATTTTCTGTTGATTAAATCCATATTTACTGAAGTCAATGCTATGAAACAAAACTAAAAATGTAATTATTAGTATATATATACATATACATATATATATATATTATATATATTTGTTTTGTAAGATTTAGTATGAGTTTTAAATTGTAATAAACAACCAGGAAAATTGTATATAGAACCTTAAAATGTTATCTTTTCTCCCTTGTTTACATTTTGTTCTATAATGATCTTGTATCTTCATTATTTTAATCTTATTCATAGTAAACTGTTTTACATTCATTCGTGAACACTAGAAATTTCTACATGAATTTCATACTGTTGTTTAAATTTTGCCATTGACTTAGTGTGAACTCATTATTAGTTCTTGTAGAGTAATCTTTCTGTTTTGCTTTATGGCAGCTTTTGTTTTAAATAAGCACAGATGCTACAGCAGTGAAAGAGTTACTGTTTTTGCTAAGGCAACATAACATAAAAAAGCAACTTACACAGAAAATAGAAAATATTTTAAAGACTCATTTAAAGTACCTTTATTTTAAGCATTCATACATTATATTAAATTATCTCCCAGCAGTTTTTTTTCTTTTTTTGTGGTACATAAAATTTCCTTTCACACAGGGGGAAATTTGGACTAATTTTTGCTGTTCAAAATTCTCTCAAAAATTACAATGAAAACTTTCATCTATAACTCTATGTGCTGCTCTTCCCAGTGGATGCATTTAAGGAGCAGGCCTTTGCTATCTCATAAGGCCAAAACATTTCCTTATCTTATTCCTAGTAAAAATAGAATGGTTTTGTGTTCTGCTATAACTCTTGTTCTAATTGTTGCCAGAAATATTTTGAAATGGTTAAACCTCTCTCATATGTGTATATCCGAAATAGCAACAGGTTATGTGTTCAAAACTCTCGTATATAATTATGACCCTTCTAACATTAAGCAGGTGACTGGATTAAATATAAGTCAGGCATAAAATGCCCTGCATGTAGCAACATAGTGAATCAAGCAAATTATCAAACAGCAAAGCTCATTTTGTGCTCTGGGCAATTTCGGCTGCCAGCATTTATACATCAAAACTTCACTCAATGTACGATTGATTTTATTTTATTTTGTTTATTTTTAATTCCCTACAGCAAGCTATGTTAGTTTTGTAACATGCTGTCTGCATCATTAGGTTCCTAAGAAATTATAGTTGTTTCAGTCATGGTTGACCAAAATATTATTCTGTTTTTACAGACCATGGATATTGGTTCTTAGATGGATACCACTGAGCTCAAATTGTATAATGCCAGTGACTCAAATACACACCACACAACCCAGAGAGAAAAAGTATCAGTGTTATGAGAAATGTGAACATCTGAAGAATAATGCTGTAAAATCAGACAGCCAGTGTCCATTTAATATATTTTCCGGTTCAGGGAAAGAGGTTCAGATTAAAAGTTTTAAAGTCCAGTCTTAGGCAGGAATTCATTCCTGTGTAAGATGATACATGTCTTCTTTTCACAATTTCTTTTTATGTTGCCTTAAAACATGTCAAAAAAATCCCCAACAGAGGAGCCTGAAAGGAATATCAGTTCTGTGGTTATGTAAATCGAATTGAGTTCTTTACAGCAGGTTTAAGATTTTTATAACTCAGAAGTTGTTAACAGCCAGCTGGTTTGTATCTGTTTTTTATGGTTATTCTTGTCATATGCAGCCTCCACAATTTTTAATTATATTTTATGGTATGTGTTTTCCTCCTCTTGAGTCCCTTAGCCACTCTTTGCTTCACAAAATATTCTCCACTGGGAAGGGAACAAGCACAGTGATGGGACTTCATCATTGAAAATACAGTTGTGTAATTACTTACCACTAATAGCTCTATAGTGTGAAATTCTAGTAACTTTCCATTGCAAATGTGTAACCTTCTATTAGAGCATCAGAACTGTTTCATCTAGCAGTATCTGCTTGTAAGTTTGTGAGCTGCACCCGGGCCCCCTCCCCCTTCCAGTAAGGTCAAAAAACACGATGCCACTCTTTGTATTCCATTTTGGTTTTAAAAAAAAAAATAATATGCAAAATTCCTCCCACTCTCTCTCTTTGTTTGTCTTTTTCTTTTCGTATTTGTTATGTAAATTATATTCTGCTTTAGAGTTAAGTTATAAATGCATGCCTTGCTTCCTAATTTGATTTTAGAAAAGAACATAATAATTTGTATCATGGGTTTATGAATTTCATATTCCAGTTAAAAGGCTTTGCCTATGGCCACAAGGGTAAGAATGAATCTTGAGATTTTTGATACCTGAATTGCAAAATTGGGCTAGTATTTCTGTTTTTCTCTTAAGAAAACAAAAAGAATGAGGAAATGTTTTAAATTCTAAGTATTTTTAAAATTAAAATGTACATTTATTAAGAATTACATAGTATATGTGTGTATGTTTCATAGAAACATTTTTAAAGATCTCAAATCTCTGAAACCATACACAGTCATTTTTTGTTAGTAGTTCTTTACAAAGTAAAACTGTACCAGCAAGATCTGTTCTTCAAATCATAGAGCTTCAAGTTTTTTGAATACAAAGATGTGCATTTAGATTGTTAAAATAATCAATTTGCATTTTTTTTATATTTCAGATATGATGAAAATTCTTAAATCAAGTAAGGGAGATTAAAATATATACATTATATGAATATGTACTGAACTTTGATTATTCAAATTCCAAATCAATTATGACTTCATAAGAAACACTTGATGCATAATATGCTATGAAAACAATAAATATATTCTACTATGGTATTGCACAAGCTGATTTATGTAATCTAATTTTATTATTTTGATAGGGTAAATCAAAATAATCATCAAAAATATATTCAAACATTATGCCTTTAGTGACATATGTCATAGCTATACCTTTTTTTTCAGTGCTGAGGTGCAAATGCTAGTTGATATACCCTATTTAATACCCCAGATTTAGTGTTTAGAAATATTTACTTGGAATCACTGAGTACTTTTGTTTTAGTGTTAAAGTATTTAATAAAAAGTAATCATTTTTCTCCTATAGACTGGTTATCAAAGCACATTATTGACTTCCTTCAGAGTTGCTAAATTCATAGATGTGTTCTTGAAACTAAAGTAAGCTTGTGATATAGACTTGTATGTTAATTATTTTGAGATTTTTTGTGTACATAACATTTTGTTCTGTGCGCGTGTGCACTTGCGTGTGTGTGTGTGTGTGTGTGTGTGTGTAGGTCAAATGAACACTAGAGGAAACTGAAACACAAAAAAGGGAAAGAAAGCATTTTTTGATTGCAAATATGGTAAAGACACTATAATAGGAGGCATTTTTATATTGCCTGCCAGTGACTTTTCACCAGAACCTTTAACTGTGTCTGCAATTAGTCTCTTTTTTAAAACCCGAAGAATTTGAGTATCAGGTTGGCTAGCTAACTATCTCAAAGATCTACAGCTAAGAAATAGAGACACAGTGTTAAATCCATCTTCTGTCTTGAAAACTCATCCTCTAAACCATAAGTACATATTTACTTTTCATAGCTGTTTGAAAATAAGAAATTTTTTTATTTTGTTAGGAAAAGCTCATTTATCAACATTAAAGAGTTAAAAGGTAATGTATATAAAGAAACTAACATTTATAGTTTATAAATCCAGCCATATTTGAGAAAGAGAAATAAAAAGAAAAGTTTTTTGGAAAGAAAAGAAAAAAGGTTGATTACACCAAAATCAACAAAATATGTTTAGGTTTAGGATTAAGACTAGACTTAAAGACTGGTGGTGGCTTAAAAAAAGTGGTTCAGTTAGCTAGTTTCCCCAATTTAAGGAGTTATCTCCTGACAAGTAGAAGTTTTGATTAAATATATTCTTCAATAGGCTGAAATAGATTTGTAAATCAATGGTAAAATTAAGGAAAATAAATCTGTGAAATTTACCTAGTTCTGATACTATTTGAGTTGAAGAAAAGTATATTTACAGAATATTATGTGGAAAAATACAGAATGAACCCAACTTTAGAAGGAATGACATAAGAATGTTAAGTAACATTCATTATCATTATCAAGTAGTCTACCAGTTAGCCAAAGATAATGTGAAACTGGACTGAATTGAATGAGAAGAAGAAATAATCAAGAACAATATCTTTCTAAATAAAGACCATATATTGTGAAAGATATTATCCACATCAACCTGCTATGCCTTAATGAAAGATTTACCAAGGAATGTCTTTATATTTATACATTTATATTTATATAAATTTTATATTTTTATTTTTGAGTACTCAGGATTACATTGGGAGATGACCATATTTATAGGGTAAATAACAACAATTATAACATGATGATAGGGCATAGCATCATGGTATGTGTGTCAAATAAGTGGAGCAGTCTGACAGGCCTGAGAAGTTCAGAAGTTTTGATCACAGCTGAAGTCAAGGGTTTCTCGAAGAAGATTCAGCAAACACATTTCTTTCATTTGTTTCAAATGAGCAACCTGAAAATTTTCAACTTTTGCGCCTTTAATCTTTAAATTAAATAAGACATGGTAGAGGTCATTTCACACACACACACACACACACACACACACACACACACACACACAGACACAGAGTAGATGCTGACATACGGATCCGGGAAGAAGTAAATGTCATACACAGTGGCAAAGTAAAAGCTATTCTTTAAGTGGAGATAAGCCTCCATTTTTTTTTCTGTCTTCTTCATTCTTTCCTCAACATTATTTATCTTTCATTGATCTTTATTTTACTGCCAAATAAATATGTTCATTTTATAGTATGAAAGAATAATTTTTTTGTTTCCCTTACCTATTGTATCTTTACAGTATATGTATTTATAATCATTTTGTGCTATAATGGTCAAAGTCATGGCATTTTAGATTTAGAGGCTGAGGCAAATTTAACATTTGTGAAGTGCAACTGTTACAAAAACCTAAGTTCATAACACATTTCTGTATACTTGCATATTATATATGCACTCCGGAATCCATCTGTTACTTCATTGGCACTCTCTTTATAGTATGATAGTTACGAATGTAAATTTTGGAAACACATCAGATTTGAATTGTGACTACTGCATTGATTAGTTTTTTAAATTTTAGACTGTTCTCATCTAGAAGAGTGTTTGCATTTATACGTAC
Source organism: Heterocephalus glaber (assembly GCF_000247695.1). The sequence continues at coordinate 28,887,045 of NW_004624751.1, forward strand.
TCCCATATATACCAGAGATGTAACACAATCAGTAACACAATGCCTTGTACAGTTTTGAGCCAATAGTGTCTATAAAATATATACACTGTTTCTGGAAAGAGGATGTAAGATTTCCTCTCAACTAGCTATGATCACAGTAGATCTTCATGTTTTCTGAATACTCAATATAATTTGTCATTCTTGACATTTAAAAAAATAACTTAAGAAAATGACATTCAAAATAAATGGTAGTAAATACTTCAGAAATATATTTACTTTCAAGACAGTAATCTCTTGGTATGTATTGGTAGACAAATTGAAAGTTTATGTATATAGAGAAACAGTCAACCTTAGGCTTTGTTTTTGCAGCCTTAATGTTTCAATATTTCAAGTGTATTGGGCAGGAAAAGTGCTATAAGGAAAAGCTTTAAGAAGGGAATGCAATGTCCTGGTGGTGTGATAACTGCAGGTGTCAGGTGTAGCCATTACCATAGGTAAAAAGCCTGTGGGGATGGGAGGGCAGAGTCTGCCTTTGCTCTTCATCTGCAAAGTGAAATAGCCTTCTGAGATAAGAGGAAATGACAGATTAGGGAGCAGCACTGGCATTGAACTCACTGACAATCATGCTTTACTAGGGCTTATGTTGTTTTTGTTGTTCTTTTGTTAGAATTTACTTTTAGTTCCTTGGTAAATGTAGTGTGTTGACTTTAGAACAGGCTGTTTGTAGAGAGTGGAATGACTTTTTCTTGTAAGTAAATTTTGAAGAGTGTGTTTCTTCTGAGCATGGATTTAAGGGCTGGTTTTATCGCACTGGTTTCTCCATAGAACTTCTTTAACAGAGGTGAAAGTTTAAGTCAGATGAACCACAGGAAATTGTCATTTTACAGGTCATAATTGGGCAAACATCAGCAATTTCTTGCCTTTCAACTAAATGCATAATTTGGTTAAGCTTGTTAATCTGGACTTGTGATATGTGGAAAGATGGGGTCTCTTATTTCGAGCTGAGTACATATTTGGATACATTTTTGGCCATTTGAACAATCATCTTCAAATATAAACTATATTGACTGAGTTTACTTCCTAAAGTACTTAAATTTTCTATTGGGATTATCAGTCTTTTAACATCTGAGTGCTTACTCAATGAAGAACCACAAAAGGAAAAAAAAAGAACTTAAAAAATTGAAAACTTAGTCATGGCCTCTACCTTCAAGAACTCAGTATAATTGAAAAAAACAGGTATATAAATAAGTACAATATAATTTAGTAATAGGTATAATTGAGATTTCTTCAAACTTGTAAGGTGAGTCAGAGGACGACATTATCAAGTCTTCCTAAGAAGTGATGATCTATGTTAGTGTTTAAATTATGCATAAGAAAAAGAAGACCTTCCTGGAAAATAGATTGTCCAGCAAAGGGATCTGGCCCTGAAATGCATAATAGTTATTTGTAGTGTTACATAAAGTGGGTTGAGGCAGGTGGCGGAAGCACTGAGCTAAATCCTCGGGGTTGGAAGAAGGTACTGTTCAGTGATATATCTGGAAAGGTAGACAAGGGTTACTTTATGAAAGTCTTAGCATCTTTGTGAATAAGGTATTTGAAACTTGTGTTGTAGGTAGTGTCAAAATAGTAAAATCAAAGATGGATTATATCACTTAATTTTGTGTTCTGGAAAGAGAAAAGAGTCCATCATCAGGAGGAGTAAATGGAAGAGAAAGGAATTAATGACTTTTCAGTGTGCTGGCACAGATGGGATCTGTCTTAACATTTAGCTTTCTTTTCTAGCCATCCAGGTAAAGAGAGATAGCCTGACTCTTCTATGTATGTTGCCTAGTGTCCTGCTGGTTCTGAGGGGACAGGTTGATGATGTCTTATCCAACCTTTACAGTCTTGTGTATTTATTAGTTGCCTAAGAACTATGAAACAAAAACAGTAATACATACTAGCAATGATGAATGGTAGGTAAGTAGTTCCTCCTAATTTCAAGAGAAAACTCATTAAGTGTTCATTCATTTTCTAGATTATCTAGTATACTAAAAGTAACTCACAGAGTAGAATGAAATGAATAAGACATAGTGCTTGTCTTGTGAAAATACATGATCGTTATCTTTCCCAACACATAAATATATATATAGTATATAGGTGTACATATAAAATATCTGTATATATTTATCTATAATATAATATCTGTAATACAAGTACAGTTTGTACTTTCATAAAATTATATTTCAAATATTTTCATGATATGTTCAGAATCATGGGATGAAGATTTATTTCAAACCTAAGGAAATTTAAGTACAAACGATTCCAAAAAATGCCAAGACCTTAATCAGACATTATTTACACAGAGAATGCTTCTTTTGAAGAGTCTCCTTCACCTCTACTTTTGATTCTTTCTTTTTCTTCTTTCATTAATCATCCCATTTCTTTTTGCATCTTCAACTTCCATTCTCAGTATCTTCTGTCTTCCATTATACATTCAAGCCTTTATTATTGGAACAAATGTTTGCCTTGGCAAAACTATCTTGTTCTCTCTCACACACTTATGGGAAGAGTGAGGTACCTGTGCTGTACCTGAACACTGTGTATCCATATTTTGTGTCATCTTTCTGGTGACACTATTCTCTGATCCTACCTGCTCCTTGCTATGTCTCACACTCACACTTTGTATTAGGCCCAGGGAATTTATGTGTGTGTGTGTGTGTGTGTGTGTGTGTGTGTCAGGAAGAGGGTCTGCAATAGCTTCCTTTCTGTGTGCTGTGAAAATCTACTCTTAGGCAGTTGTATCTCACCTCAAATGCGGCACACCTAAAATGAAATCTTCCAGCTTGCTTTTCCCTCTGTTCTTGGTTTTTTTCTACATTGAAATTAGTTTATCACATAAACTCCATTCCAGACATCAACAAATATTTTTAAATCGTCTTTTTCATGGCTACAGTCTTCAGAGATTAAACTTTTTTACTTAGGTAATCTGACATCTATCCTTCCCTTCCATTCCTGCCTCTTCTGCCTCCCTTGCCCAGGCACTCTTAACTTATGTTTAAACAAGTACACTGTCTTTCTACAATGTCTCTCTTTACCTCAGTTTCTTACAATTTATCCTGATGTTGTAAAAAATCAGGAGAGTTCAGTTTGGTAATATTTATTAATCCAATTAGAATATATATTAATTATTCACCCACTCTGTTCCAGCTATATACGTGTATTTTTACACACACACACACACACACACACCATGAGCTACATATTTACATGCACCCATTCATTTCCTATAGCTTCTGTGACAAATTATCATAAACCTAGTGCCTTAAGACAACACAATTTATGATCTTAAATTCTGAAGGTCGGAAGTCTGAAACAGATCTTAAAATCAAGGCGTTGACAGAGCTGTGTTCCTCCTGGAGGCTCTCAGGGAGAATTTTTCCCTTGCCTTTTCTGTCTTCTGGAGGCCACCCACGTTTCCTGGCTCCTTGGCCCCTTCATTCATCATCCAAGCACATCACTCCAAACTCTGCTCCTGTCATCGCTTCTCTCTTTTCTGACTTCAGTCCTCTTGCTGACCTCTTCTAAGACTTTTGTGATTAATTTGGGCCCACTGGGATGATCCAGGATAATCTTCCCTTTTTAAGATCACTGACTCCATCACATCTGCAAAGTCTCTCTTGCAAGATACACAGGATAACATATTCACAGCTCCTGTCAATTATGACATCATTTCTTTTGGAGGGGGCAAATTATTCTGTCTCATATAAAAAGCTAATTTTCACTACAACTTTAAAAGTAGGCACTATGAAGTCCATGTTATGAATGGTGAAATCAAGGCTTTGGAGAAGCAAATAAGTCAAGCTAAGGTTATGTTTTCAGAATCCAAACTGGGGTATACTGCATTGCTTTTTCTGTGTAACTCCTGCTAAAGAGAATTGTGCTAAGCACTGCACAGGTGTTAGGATATATATTTCAAACAATAACATCATGGAAGTACCTATTTAATGAGTCACGCTGTATAAAATGCACAGGGCCATATGCATTATATTGCTCTAAGGGTCCCACACAGGTTAGGAAAGATGCCTTAGGGATGGATTGGTGGGGTTAAGAGTCAGCACTGTTCAATCCAGGACACTTCCCTCATGTAATACCATGGATGTTTCTTAGAGTATGATACTATGTTGCAATGAATTTAAGCATAATTTTTAAATTACCCTAATCTTTCTTTTCAGGTTAATGCCCACTAGTCTCCCCCATCCTATATGTCTTGAGCCTTAAGCACTGCATTCCAATACATGTTCAACATGTTCCCATTTGTTTATTTTTAAGGGGAAATATTCTTTTCCCTTAGTTTCATCAACCAAATCTCTACTTGCATTTCAGAGTTTTCTCCAGTACTAATCAAAAATTTTCATATATCCTTTAGTCCAAATTAATTTTCAGGATCCAGAGCTATAATAATTGCACTGTACACTTCTAATACAACTAACCTCTTCTTACTGGTAATTCTGTGTTATAGATAATTTTGTATATCTCTATATCTCCATTTAAAATTAAATTTATTCTTTCTTTCCTCCCTTCTTTCCATTGTTCTTTTTGTGTTAGAACCATTTTTCCCTTCTCTCTCTTTTTTCTCTCCTTCATTTTTTTCTTTTCTTTCCTATCATACCTATCTTCAACACATATGAAGCATCTACTCTGTATAAGTGCCTGGTGTGGGAGCTGAACATGTGTATGGACAGGCATGATAAAATTTTTTCTCTCTTTGAGTTCATAATTTTCAGGGAAGGATATGTTATAACTATCTTTTAAAAGCTTTTAGTCTCTGGAACATAATATGTAATAAATTTTTCATTTTAATTGAATGTTTTGAGCATTGAAATTCAAGGGGAAGCTGCCTCAGTCATAGCCTACTCATGGACTTTTGAAAGCCCTACAACAATAGTTCTGTGATAAAATCAGTAAATATTTGATTGAGTGACTACTTTTTCCTTTCCTTTTGAATATAATTAATGCATATTTTTATTCCAGTGATTACAAACTATAGTATGCTTCTAGGAATAAATATTAAGCAGATTGTATTACGATCAGTTCAAATGACCTTTGCAAATTTTAGCTAATAGTAAAAAAGTAATAAGATATTTAAATAATTGTCAGTGAATTTTATCTCATTTGTAATGGATTACTTTTCATAAGGATTTGTTAGAATCTTTTCTGTTTGTATGTGTCCAATAAGTGAGCTGTAAGACTTGAATTAAACTAAAACAATTTGTCATATGAATTACTAACATTAATTCTTACAGATTTATTATGATGAAGATGTACTGTCAATTTTAGTTATTACATTAATAAACATATGTGTTGAAAGAGCGTATATATTTGTCAAGTTTTATCAGAATGCCTTGATAATAATTAGAATTCAGGAAGAGAGAGTTTAGAGTCTCTTAGAGTTCTAAGAGTTCTAGAGTTCCTTGTTACCCTTTTAAAAAGTTGATTTGGTTTCCTGTTATCACAGAGAGAGAAAGGTAGGAGTATTCCTTCTATACAAATGTATTTAAATAGACCTATTTAGCATGTGCTCCAAAAATCTAAATTTCTTGTTATCTATTAGGCTAATATATTTATTGCTTATTTGATTCCTATTTAAAAGTTGAAAGTGTAATATTTCCACCTGTCTTCAGTAATTGATATCAGGGGATATTTGATTGAAGCTTGATATTGAGAACAATGTAAAGGGCTGGGAAAAATTACACTTTCTTGAGAATGGAAATAATTCTCTTTAAATAATACAGACTTAGCTAGTAATTGCTGCTATGATATACCAATTATTGCTTATATGTTGGATTACAGTGCTTGCTTCTGCAGTACATGTACTATATGTTGGATTACATGACAGATAGGGATTGTTTGTGGGTCAAAACTAGCTATTGACTATGAAACCATTACAATGATGAGTGAAATATTGCTGGTGTGAACTTGGTAGGCATCGATTTCTTTGTTCTCTTAGAAAATTTTGGCAACAATTACGATATTATTAGCCATTTAGATGTTTTAGAAATTATCAGCTACAATGTATGACTATGTGAATAAAGAATAAGAATGAAAAAAGAGTAAATTCATTTAGAACTTGTGTATCATGAAGTGGCTTTTTATGAGAGTAAAAGTGCTTGGTCTGTCAGTACATAAAAAAGATTACAGTTTATATCTGGCTTCTACATATACATGAATCTAGGATTAAAGAAGATGACTGTAAAGACAATCTTACCTCATATCTGAATCTACTAGTTTAGTGACTATATGTATTTTTGACAAATGTAAATATGCTTAAATATTATTTAGTAATGATTACACTATTGCTTTATATATTAATTATGTGTATTAACATAGCTTAATATAATGTTTTTAAAGTAAACAAGTGGGTCAATAACAAACAGCAAGGAGACAATCAAAAACGTGAAGAGACAACCTATTGAATGGGAGAAAATGTTTAGCAATAATTCACCTGAAAAAGGATTAATATCCAAAATATATAATGACTATATATTCTATATATTGACTATATATTTTAAATGTAAACTATCCTTTAGAATTTTTGTTAGAGTAATTTTCCCCAACAATATTCTGTCTTTCTCTCTCTCTGTCTCTCTTTCTCTCTTTCTGTCTGTCTGTCTCTCTCTCTACTATAATACATGGATAGTGATTAATTAAAAATGATGGATAGTGGTTAATTTAAAAAACAATTATTATACTAAAAAACACATTACCATTAGTTCCCCTTAAGATACTCCCCCTTGATTCTCACACACTTACTCCATCATTCTTGCCATGATTCTTTCTGAAGCAGTTCCGGAAGTTCTCTTTTGTGAGTGTCTTTAGTTGAGCTACCTAGGTTGTCTCGTCTTGAATTCATTCAAAACATTTGCTTTTCATGATCTTTTTTCCTTTAGGGAAGGACCAGAAGCTGTATGAGGTCAGAGCTGCTGAAAAAAGTAGCTAAGGACACACTGCAGTGTTTTTAGGAGTCTGCCTTTCAGTTTGATGGCACTGGGCAGCAGTATTCACTACATATTTTTTTATTACACTTTGTAAAGACACTTTCAGAAATGCTTCAGAAGGTGGCAAGAAGGATGGATTAAGTGTGTTGGAAGAAATGGGGAGTATTTTGAGGGGGATTAATGACAATGTGTTATATTATGATAATTTAAAAAATTTGTAGGTACCACAACTATTACAAATCCTATGTCATTTAATGCTCTCATCAATTCTGTAAGACCCAGACATTGTGATCTTTGTTTTTAAAGCTTGGAAGAGTTAACTGAGGAAGGCAGAAATTGGATCTTACAAACAGAGGGCATATACCTGATGACTGAGAGGAATTTGGGACTTTGAACTTAAACTTCACAGGCTTTATTCTTTGTCCTATAGTATATATCTGCTATTGCTCACAAAACAAGCCTTTAAAATAGATGTTTCTTAAACATTTTCTTTGGTAGTATTAAAAAAAGGAATGAAGAGGTTGTCAAGCAACACTGATAGGACAATCAACGTATATACTATTAAAGCTACTATTACTCCCTCTACTTCTCATAGTGGAGCCCACTCCTGCTCATACTTCATGATTTCTTAGTCTCTATTGTTGTTGTTTAAGTTTATCTATATTTGTAAGCTCTCTGAGAGGCTGAGTCAGGAGGACAGCAAGTTCGAGCCTACCTTGGAGAAAATAGTGACTTAGCAAGAATCCATCTCAAAACAAAAAAACAGAAAAAAAAATTAAAAATGACTGGGATGTTGCTCCTTATAAAGACCTTGAGTTCAGTTCCCAGTATTGCAAGGAAAAAAATAAGAAGGAAGAACATGAGACAAATAGTCAAATAATTCTACTTTGTATCAAAGCATCGAGGAACATTATCACAGATTTGAGCCATTCCACTGTTACAAGAAATGTTTAAATGTCTATTTGATACAGCTGAAAAATGACCTCACCAGTTCCTTGGAGTCCACATTCCTTTGTCTTATATGTATTGATTATCTAGTAATCAAAGGAACTACATTATCTAACTATATATTCTGTAGACATACTATTGTATTACTTATTCTATAGATATCTCCTGCTAGAGGTGGCAAAGGAAAACCAGAGAGGTTGAGTGCTATTTCATGTTTTTCTTCCTAGTAGCTGTAAATGTAAAAATCAAGGTCACTATATAATTTTATGATACTTTTCTATACAAGGATCATGACTTTCATTATGAGAAACAAAATAAGTCCTGAGAAAAACAATAATATCCTTTCATCTGGGAGCTACATATTATCTGTTAGATAGCACGGGAAAGTTTAAATGGTTTGCAGATTTGATATAACAAAATAGTGGGACTTTTCTTTGAGGTTATTAACTGTTTTCTTTTAATATTCAATGGGAAACTTTTGTCACAGATCTTGTTAGTAGCTAACCAGTCATTCCTTAAAACCCCTCATTTCTAGCAGAATCCCAACTTTCAAGACGTACATGTTTTTTCCCTGACAATGTACTTACATCTCCATGTCCCATGCCTGGTGTGAGTCGTGCTCGTTCCATTCTTGTTGCTTTTAATTGGTTGGACATGATCATAACATGTGATTATGGTCAGTGAATTATTTGGGAGGGTCTTATGGACATCTATATATGGGAAATATTTCTTTGAGGGATGAAAAGAAACATAGGATAAATAGGTCCTCATTTAAAAAAAATGGTTAATGACTGAATTCCTGGAGTCAGCTTATTTTTTTTTTATTCTTTTGGTACTGGGGATCAAACTTGGTACCTTGTGCTTGCAAGGTAGGCAGCAGAACCACTGAGCTAAATCCCCGGCCCTCAACTCGTTAATGTAAGAGTATCTACTAACAGAGAGCAGAAAGAAAATATGATAAAGACTTGGATCATAGATATAGTTGTTCTACTGATTTAGCTATATGCTTTTGGAGCCTCTTTGTACAGTTTACTATCTTTTCAGGGTAATACTATTTATTATTTAAAAAATTTTCTTACCTTCTCTCTGTCTTACACCTAGCTCCACACTCATGCTTTACAATTTAATGGTAAAATATGTCAAGACTTCACATTTGTAACATTGTTCTAACTATTCAGTTGTCATCCAAGTATCATTTATATTAACATGTTTATAAAGTGACTTGATAGTGTCAGATGACAGATAAAAAAACCAAAAACTAGTTTCATTCTTTAAATGTTATAAGCATAGTGTCCAAACATACAATCATGGTTTGCCTATAGCCTCAGAAATGTGTAATAATATCCATACTCTTTTTTCTTCATTAATCTAATTTTTATTTAGCAGTTTCCACAAGGTGCCTGAATACTTATAGACAGTAATGGCATGTTTTCTTTGCTTTTTGAAATTCATCAGGCTACATAATAAAATGAAGATTTTATTCCAATTGTTTAATCAGTATATTTATTGCAGCATATGCACACCTATAAAGGATTCCTCCTTCACTGAAATGTTCAAATGTTCTTGGTATTATTACAAATTGGGCTATATTAAATAAAACAAAATAGGTACACTGTTTTTAATAAGTGGTATATTTGAATCCCTTTTCGGATATTTTTAGTGTGCTTTTGAGTAATTTGAATTTTTCCTCGTGAGTAAACTTTACAAAACATATGGATCAACTTTCCCTGTAACAATGACTAAGCTTGTTACTGTTGTTTACATTTCTACCTCTAAATGTAAGAAGTTGGAGGAATGAGTCACTTCTGAACCTCTTAGCTTTCTTTGTGACATGCACGAGACAAGGTGATTGCTGGTGCAGTACTGTTTTCTTAGTAACATTTTAGTGGCTGAAGAAAATGGTTTGAGTTAAGTGTCACTGCTTGGAAGAAAAGCTACTGCAGAAGCTGAAATCTGATTTTGGTCCTCTTTTAAGTGAGAAAGGACATAGAGTATTCCAGTCTCAAAGGCTTTTCTTAAAGGACTTTCAGGCCACAGTTTAGTGTCTGAGTTTGTTGCTTGTTTCCAAACTTGAATTTCTTTAGTTTCTGAGATACAGACTTCTATTAGGCCACCAGGCTAGCACACTGATGTTTAGATATTATTTCAATCAAAGAGCTCTGTTCCATTACCCTAGGATCTACTTCAAGCTGTGGATTAGGTTAAAAAAACCAACAAAAACTCCTGGTGGTAGAAAGATTATAAGTATTTTACTACATTACCACATTGCAGGCATGAGCACGTTCTTTCAGTATTTTAGAGTTTCACAATGTTACAATTAATTAATTGTGTCTATCTAGCTAAAACACTAGTCAGAGTTACTGCCTGCACTTTTATTAAATCCTTTGAATTCCCTTGATCTTTCTTTTTTCTTATCCTCCCTGTGTACTGTACCACAACTTTCCCAAACCCATAAAACTTTGATTAATGGAACAAAGAATTAGACTTGAGATACCTGCTTTTGTTATTCTCCCATGGTTCTCTGACCTACAGGTCACTTACTAAATGTACCCCAGCCTCTTTTCCCTACAGAATCATAAATGGAAAAATAAAATTTTAAAGTATGACCACCTTTGCCGTTACTAAATATTATTAAATATATATGCATGTACAAATACAGACTTTCTTTTCTAGAAATTTGATGGCATTTTTTTCACTTTTCGTCACCTTTAGCTTTCTGCCTATATTCATGTATACTAAGTGGTAAGAAATAATGTTGAGACTGTAATATAGCTCAGGGGTAGCATACTTGCCTAGTATGTGAAAGGTCCTGGGTTTAGTACCCACCACCACAAAAGAAAAAAGAAAAAATGGTACAAAGAGTATCATGTAATCAGTCACTCTTCAGACAGTACCTTCCTCCTCAACTTTGAAGGAGCACTTCATGAACTTGAATCTAAAACCTTGTTAGTTAATGAAAACTAATTGTTTCAATTTGCTTCAGATTTTGATACTCAAGTTTAACTATGTTTTTAGAAACCTTAAATTTAGGCCCTCAGAATTGTATGCATGGAATTTGATTTTTTTTTCTTTTCAGAATTTGAGTTAGGTTGTCTAATCTCTTTTTTTCAGAAGTTTCTGTGCTATGTGTGGCAAATCTAGTAAAAGGCCACAGTTAGTGGCATAAGTGCGATTCCTCTCTGACCCTAGAACTTTGTGCCCCCAGCAGTGGGGAGTAGATTTCTCAATAGGGGCGCTGGTCTTACTCTTCCCTGGTGGTGCTGTTGTAAGCAGCCATCATGTTCAGTTTCAAAGGTGTCCATGGTAGCACCCTGGGGACATATCCATGGCATGAAGATCTCAAATGTTGCTAGCCAGGAAGAGGGCTGGGTGCTCCCCCGAGAGCCTTGTGATTTAGGGGTGGAATCTGGCAGGGCTGTTCTTTAGGAATAAAGAGCCAATCCCCTTTCCCTTTCCATTGGATACTGTCTGAAGCGGAGTGCAGATCAAGGCTTCTTCCCTTTCAGCAGCTAACGTGAACCATGGGTGACAGGAGGATCCACGGGGTGTGGATCAACGTGCTAAAAGCAGGGCCATAACTTTCATCCTCATTACAGTGTCTCCTGAAAAAAGAGGCTTTAGTTAAGAAGAATTCATTCACTTTCTTCTCTAGGAAACACAGAATGAAAACTACATAGACCATGTGGGTTGAGAGTATCAATTAGAAAGATGTAATTGTTATTCTAAAAGTTTTTAATTATATATCAAAAAAATGAAGTATTTTGCTACTACTGTTTTTGTTTCTGATAATAAAAGGATTTAGGCACTAAAATGGATCAGATAGCATCTATCTTATTTACAATGCATTTAATTAATATTAAAAGTATATTGGACCATGCAATGGTAAGATTGTAAGGCAGTGTGTTTTGCTAAGCAAGACTACAATTTATGAGTTAGCTTTAGGGGGAAGAAAACATACCTTCCTCCTCCTTTTCATAATTTTACATTGAGCTAAAGAGATTGTTCTGTAAGATTCTACACCTAAAGAATGCATTTTTTGTATTGTTCAAAGCTGACCTCTGCTTAAAGAAAAGTTTATCTGCACTTTTTCATCTGTTTAGAAGCATACATTTTTGGTTAAGAGATGGAAGACAATCTCTCTTTGTCTTTTTTTTCCCTGAGCTAAGGAGGTTGAGATAAAAAAGAATGACTGCTTTAAAAGTCACACATGGCTGTAATTTAAGATTTTTTCCTTCTCATTGTCCATAACAGTTGAAAGAAACCTTCAATGAAAGTTTATTAACTAGGCCAATGCCTGAGGCAATAAAGGTTCATTTATTACCAGTTTCTTGGCTGTTTTTCTTCTTCTATTTTTCGGTTAAACTCATAGCGTAAGATAATACTTCACAAAATTAAACCTTTGACCTTCTGTAGAGTTAAGTCTCCTTTGATTAGATAAAGTAACAATTTATGGTCCAGCATGAGGTTGCACATGAAATGAATAATGCAAAGAGTCCGTGTGGACTGAGAATCTATTGCTTTTGAAAAGATGAATGCTGTTTAAAGGGTGGGGAAGTCCGCTTCAATGTGTTGTCTTTATTCAGTATGCACTTTGCAATATTTCATGAGGCTTTACTTCCAAGATAAAAGTTATGTTTGAATTTTCTAATTCTCAGAAGAAAACTACATAGTAAAAGTATCACAAAAAGCTTTTGAAACTCTTCGTAAGACTGTCATACATGTGATTATGCTACATATTCCAGGTATTATAAATAGCTGAATTATAAAATTAAATAAATGCATGAGAAAGACGGTCATTAAATTTACAAATGTATTTCCAAGTGATGGGATAATTAGAATATTATCATTGTAATAGCATTATTGTTAATATTGCTTAAATTAAAATAATACTTGATAAATTTAAAAGAACAAAAAGAAATGCAACAGTAAAAACAATATGTAATAAAAACATTAAGCTGATTCTTAATTGTTAAACCAGTCCAGAAGAGTACACTTTCTGATTATTAGGCTGTAGTAACCTTGATGGATAACATATTAATATTTTACATTTTGTTTGAAGTCACATTATAAATTTGAAATATAATAATTGTCAAAATAATAATATGAAATTTCCAGATATTTTTCAATTTTTCTCTTTTTAAAAATTGTTTGGAAATTGAGAAAAGTCTCAAATCTATCAATTAGAACTTTTTATTGGAGGTGATTATTGCAGAAGAGATACACATGCTTGCAGAATCAGAAGTGATGTTTACTTCTGTCTTCAGCTCAGTGTAGTTGGAGAGATAATGTACATAGAACAGGTCCGTGTTTCTTACAAAGCTGTTGTGATTAGCTGGTTGTTTAAATCACTAATTGATATGCAGAAGCTGAATGCTTGAGAGAAGTGTTTTAGTTTTAGTTTGGTTCTTTTTCAATTAGCTTAAATTATTTAAGGTGAATAAATCTATCGCAGTGATTTAGTTTCTTATAATAGAATCTCCTGATACAACACAAATTAGGTCAAGAGAAGCCTTTGCATCAGTATGACCAAAGACATTGCTCCTAAAATGAAGGGACATTGGGGAAATTGAGGATTTGCCATGACTTACTGTTGTTTGGAAACAAAGTAAAAGCTCATATCAGAAAACACAGAAGTGTCACTTTTCCTGTCATGTTATGAATTAAGCACTTCCTTTTCGGAATGTTTTCTGTAGCAAAAAAAGTGACTAATATAATACCAACCATTGGTAATTCTTTCCTGACACCCACTTACTCTCTTCCTAGATGAACTGGGTTGAATATATTAATGAAACTTTATCTGAGAATAAGTTTTAAACTTGAAGAGCATTTATTCTTAAAAAATAAACATGTAGCTCACCTCACAATTAAAATAATTTGCCTAATTACCTTCAAGGAGTTAAGTAATTTGACTATGATTAGAAAAATGTGCCAAGACATGGGGTTCATTTACTTTAACATGCCACCTTCTAGGAGATAACAATAACCTGAGACCATGGACTATGGTCCATATTTCTTCTCAACTTTCCCTGGCACATGGTGTTGTCTGTTTTCTTAAATTAATCATGATTGTTCTTTTTCATGTTCCAACTTTAGAACTGTAACCAAAAAACTACTTTTCTGAACACTGTCACCATTCACACCTTTCTTGTAACCAAATGAGGAAATACCTGCCTTACAGGTTGATTATGGTGATTAATTGATGTTAATAAACACGCAAAACCTAATGACTAAGAAGTGAGGACTATATTCCTCAAGCACTGAGCCTCTATTCTTATTGTTACTCAGTGAATTCAGTGATTGTAGGCATATAATTTTCCCACCTTACCTAGATGTGACCTCTATTTAGAAAGAACACACACACACACACACACACACACGCACACATGCGTGCACTACTATCTATATGAACACATTCATTTCATGAGTTTTTCCCTTGAAAAAGTTTACATTACTACATAGAAAACTTTTCTGGCCACATCTTTTCCAGCAATTTCTATCCCATTGGATTATTCCCCCTAAACAAATGTAAATATAATCCCTCCCTCCCCCTCTCTCTCTCTTTCCTCCTTCCTTTCTCTTCCCCCTTTCTCTTTCCTCCCTCCCTCCTGTCTTCTTTCTTTCACCCTCCACCCTCTTATCCCAAGGAACTGTGTACTACCTGGATTCTAGAAAAAGGAAAAACAAAACAAAATAAAACAAAAAGACTTATGGATATATCAAAAAGATTTAGAAAGGGATTTATAGGATATTGAGAAAAGAATATTTGGAGAGATTATTTTTAAACTAATATGCCAATGAATTTCTTCTTTTGCAGGAAATTAAACTTAAGACACTATCTCCTTTTTTTCATTTATATTGTCTGAACTGTCACCGACATATTAACGAGTAGCTTCTTTTAAAACATCCTTTTAGAATGTCACACACTGTTTCTCAACCTCAGACTAGTTAGAGCCACCTGCCCGGGGGAAATTCATTGAGTAATTTGATTTGAGGGTAGAACAAATAGTAAGAGGTTCCTTGCTCCAGACAAACATGAGGACATCTAATGTCTTTTTTTCTTAGGAAATGCAAAATAAAACAATTAAAAGCATGCTTCAAATAAAATAAGTCGAATCTGACCTATTTCTGTTTGTTTATAGTTAGAATTTGTTCCATATTCAAAATATGCAGAGAATAATTTATTCACTTTTCTTCTTTTTTCAATTTTGTGCTCTATGTAAGACCATAATATAGGCAAAGACTACAAATTTTATATTTTACCACTAGCACAGATTAAAAGCTTTTGGCATGGAAATTAATGACCACTGATTCTATATATTCTAATTCATAAAACTCAATCAAAGATGAACATTTAGATTATATTTCTAAATGAGGTCAACTTAGATTTGTGATATCATCTGAGCATCTATAACCCTGACTTTTTTTGTAATTCATAAACTATTAAAGCAAAAGGAATTCATTTTCTTTCAAAGACTACATAGTTTATGAACTTTTCTTTTTACATTTGACAGTCAGTGTGATCAAATGCTGCACCTGGAGTTAGAGGAATTAGTGCTACTCTATCATCATTTAATGGTATGACTTTATTAAAATGATTAAGCTCATTGCCTCTAAGCTTCATTGGCAGTAAAACAAAAGAATCATATTAGGTAATATCTTTCCATTCCCCATGTTTTATAAGTTTAGAGTCCAAACAGTAGCTTAGAAATACTTTTCTTTTTTATCAGTACATAGTGGGACACATAATAAATCCATCCATCATGAGGCATTCCTACATATGAGTGTCACAGGTTTATCCTTCTTACTTACTGTTTCTAATGTACTATTTTAAAAATTAATTTTATTGGTACATTTTAGGTATACAATATAATGACATTGATCATTGGAGATTTTTACATAATCTCTCTTGGTTCTTAGTTTTTCCCCCTTCCCCTGCCCTCCCTTCAACCCCTCCACCCATCCCTATTTACAAAGACTTCGTTTTCATTTTTTCCTTTTTTCATATTAATTCCATTCTCTTCTTTCCTTTCCCCAATCCCTCCCACTTCCCCTTCCCCTTTGGAACTTTTCTTAATAAAAGACATATATTCAAGACCTTGTGACAGTTTCAAGTTTACACAAATTAGCTGACATTTTATTTAAAACTATATTATAGTAATTTTAAAATTTTCCTTGGTTTGTTGTAACCAGTTCCTATGAGTCAGCGATCAGAAAGTGAGCTTTTCAAAACTTCCATGTTGCTCAGTGATTTACACATGGCCAAGTGACTTCCCCATGGTGCTCCCGCTCTTGCTGCTACCCTTTCACTCTGGGAAACTGGGATTTTAAGCTATCCATTAAAAGAATGAAAACCTGATCCGTATTTTATCAGTCATTATCAGTATTGTAGTAATAATGTATTTCTTACTGTATAGTGCTTCCAAATTGGTGCTGGTTTCGTTATTGCTGTTGTTAATCCAAACAGTTTTAAAATCTAATTTAATCAATTGAAAAACTGAATACTAGTATAGGGAGTATTTCCATTAGAGCCCTCAAAGATCAATTTTCTTTTTCTCTGTAGAATACAAATGTGTTACAAAGGGCAAGAAAAGTCAGTCTAATGGACATTAAGAAACAAGTTCACACTGAAAATCTTAAAGCCTAACCAGATTCACAATTAAATTGCTTATTCTTGTTGCTTATCATTTCTGTTTTTTACACATTCAAGAGTGAGGATGGGCATGGTTCAATCACAATTTTGATTTATTTAGAAAGTATTGAAAAATAATAAAGCTGGAAATCAGTGTCAGGTTTTGGACAGCTGGTATTTAAACAAGGATAGAAAGAAAATGGAGTTGCGGGAAAAGTATTGGTGTTTTCGAATTGCTGTAGTGAGCCAAGAGTTCTTCTAAGGCTTGGAGTGATTTCAATTGAGCTGTAATTCAAACTCATATGGAGTTTACAATGCACCTTCAACATAGTTTTGCAAAGAGTGTATAGGAACTGTCAGGAGTAGAAAGATTACTTCACAGTAATGACTGTTGAATTGAGCGATGCTTTTTGATGTTTTACTTTCTGAATTGAATTGTTAGACAAGATTAATTGCACACAGTGAGAGTTTTAAATGAATGACTATGTAAAGCATTAAGTTTCTCTGTATGCCACTTGGGGGAAAATAGCTGAAAGGTTTAAGTGAATAAATGTATTTAATGCGCAAAATGCCTGGGCTAATTTTAAAATTCCTTTACCAACATCCTTATTGAAAATAGAAACCCACTTTATTCATCTGTCTTGGTTATATTGCTCTGGTGGAAGTAATTTAATATTCCCGTTTTCCAGTAATCTTCTAGTTCAACAGAAATAAACAATAGGTTTCATAAATTAAAAATACACTCTTCTGAACATGCGTATAAGATTAAAAAAACAAGGCTGTAAACATTTATGACTGAAACAAACTAGATTGTTCAAATACTGCCATGATGTATCATGTATATCAATATGGCACTGATATCAGTTAGAATGCAAACAAGGTTTTAAATGATGTGCCCCTTCATTTCAGCTGGAGAATCCGCTTCACACCATCTGCCTATCAGATGGTTAGGAATCAGGACTGCGTATTAATGCCACATGTTCGATTTTCCTCCTTCTTGTAATGGTTAGATTCATATTGCTAATAGCTGTGCATGAGCACTGTCGATGAAATTTCTGTGACGGTGGAGTGATGAGATATTTATAAGCCGCCTGTCTCCCTGAATAATCAGTAAGAAGAATGCCAGACATAAACAACTTATCAATTACAGAATATTAATAATAAGAAGAACCACTGGGTATAATCTACTGCGTGTTTAAACTTTTTCTAAATTTGAGTAAAGTAACATAGACTACTAAAACAGTCTGTAATATTGGTTTAAATACTTACATCTCATGGATGTTACCCATTTTATTCAACCATTACGTTTTGGGAAATGTATTTTATATGGAATGCGATGGAAAAGTAGACAACATATCAAACATTTGGAAGTCATCTCGATGTCTTTGAAACCAAAGATCAAAGATTGGACCTTTCAAGTTAATGAGCAAACAAACAGATCAGAGCAAGAATTTGACAGCAATATGTCTCTTTTACTGATATTTATAATCTATAGTTATAATCTTCTATTTATAACCAAGGGCACTAACTTATTTGAAATAAATAGAACGAGGATGCTTTTCCTTTTTAAAGAGTGTGATCAAGATTGCTTAATGGCATTTGAAGAACTTAAAGACTATTTTAATAAAAGTTGAAAGCAGAAGAAATGTGGTCTTTGCAAAGTAAAGTAATGCTTTTAAATAGCAACAGTATCTACCTACCTTCTCTATCATTTAAAATTTTTTTTCTTCAATGAATGAAAGAAATTTTGTAAAAAAAATACCTCATACTTTCAGAAACACTGATTTGCTTAGTTTTGAGGGGGAAATGGGTTGTTTTAATTGGGAAGATTTAAAAGCAATGGTAAATTTTAAAATAAGGCATTTGAAGGTGGGATAAAGAAGTAGCGGATAGCAAAAATCTTCTAAAAGTCTGTGGCAAGTGAGAACAGGGTTAAAAGGGAATTTAAAGAGTGTGGCAACTGTTGTAAGTCTCCAGTGTTAACATCACTGAACAGTTCTTGATTGCATAGGAAATGTTGTACTTTAAATTTTTTAATGTAGTATAAACCAAAGACTTGAGTAATTTTATTATACTTTTTTTCCTCTTATCTATTTTTAAGACAGTTTCATTAGGGGACAACATGTACAATGGCACTCTATCTGAGGCTAGTATATAGAGAGATTATAAGTAAGTTTTCACTATAGACAGCAAGTTGGAGAACATTTGAGAATTGTATTAGAGATTTGAAAGGGCCAGTACTAGTCCAAAAGGAGCTACAATAATTGTACAGAGGAGTAGAACTTTTGTGATCATTTCTAGCACTAGACAAGGTATACCTATAAAAAGTTATGTGTTATATTAAATTGATTAGATTTGCTACTCTTAATATATCCACATTTATTGTAATGTAAAAATAATAGTTAAATTACTTTTCATTGGCATTATCAAAATAACAACAATATTTCTCCTGCATCTCTCCATGTAATCTAGTTTGAAAAGTGTTTTCCATTTAGTCACAATTTGTGGCAACCACTGTAGTAAATGCATATACTAAGAAAATATTTTTACCCTCTTGGCACTATAATGTAGAGAAGTTAGCCAGAATCCCATCCTCTCAGGTCCACACTCTTTCTCCCCCCAAAATAAGAAAAAGAAGAGATTGTTGCTTTTCTCTTTTCAGATTGGATATTAAAATGACCTCATTCTAGAAAGAATGGCTGCTATGAAGAAATCAACCAATAGCAAATGCTGGCAGGGCTGTAGGGAAAAGGAACATTTTTCCACTGTTGATGGGGGTGTAGACTGGTACGACCATTGTGGAAATAAGTGTGGAAATTCCTCAAAAAAACTAGGACTAGAGGTCCCATTTGACCCAACTATTCCCCTGGTAGGTATCTTTCCAAAAGTTTCAAAAGCATCATACCACAGCGATATATGCACAGCCATGTTTATGGTGGCACAGTTTATGATAGCTAAATCTTGGAAACAGTCCAAATAGCAATCAACTAGTGACTGGATAAAGAAGATGTGCTTTTTTTTTTTTTTTTT